>PVJX010001896.1:99954-145272 GCA_004027295.1 Dolichotis patagonum | reverse complement strand
TGCTTCAGTCTCCCAAGTGCTGGCATGCACCCCCACACACCATCCAAGATGTCTTTGTGTGGTTGGGTGGTTTGAAGCACAATGCATTCAATATTGTTCTTTCAGCTCCTTAATACAGAGCAGCCCCTCCAATACTCATCTTTCACTTGCTTTCAAAGCATTTGACGCTCACAAAACTTGGTGTGGTGTCTCGTAGAATGCCTTACCTTCTGGCTCATAGCAGGTTTGGTTTTTCTGTGATGTCTTTGGCATTGTTCTCCTATCCCCAGTGTGTTCTTTGAAGTGGAAATGTTGGATCACATTTATGTTAAAAGCAGATTTAAAAAAAAAAAAGCAGATTTTTGCACAAATGAGTTTGATTTCCTCCAGTGAACATACAGCAGAAGCAAGGGTCAAGTTTTGACCAGGAAGAACAAGAGTAGCCCAGGGGAGTATGGGATGTGGGAAGGATGAAGAAGCTCCTCTGTATTGGCCACATGGCTGGCTTTCAGGCTTAGTGCCTAGGGTTATAGCAGGGCTTGACTGTCTGTGGTGAAACTCCAGCTCCTAAACTGTAGTGCAAATGTTCCTTTTTTTTTTTTTAAAGCAGTGCCAAAGTTTATTTTAGAAACTAAAAGTGAAGAGTAGAGACATAGTGGTGAACGCCTATAATCCCAGCACTCTGGAGATTGAGGCAGAAGGATTGCTGTGAATTCAAGACCAACCTGGGCTACATAGTGAGTTCAGGACCAGCCTGAACTACGCTGTCTCAAAAAAACAAGAAACAAAAAACCAACCAACAAACAAAAAAGTAGGAGAGAAAACAGGCTCTGCAGAGCAACCTTAGGGTGAATAAATAGAAAAAGAGGATAAGAGGAAGAATAAAAGTACACGCTGCGCCTGGGAAACACATTGTGAGCTATTGTGGAAAGCTCCGATAGCTGATACAAATATTCTTATTCTGGGTTTAAATTATGTATGTGCCCTGGCTGAAAAAAAATCTCACCCCCTAGGAGTTAATCCATTCTAGATCAGGGTGGATTTTTCTGTTTGTTTGTTTGTTTCATTTTGTTTTGTTTCATGAATTTTAGAGTCTCTCTCTCTCTCTCTAGTTCAGGTTGGCCTCAAACTTACTACTGTTTGTAACCCAGGTTGGACTTGAACTCAGTGATTCTCCTACTTCACTATCCCAAGTGCTGGAATGACAGCTGTGCATGAGCACATCTGACCTGATAAGGGCTATTTTTGTTTGCTTTTTTTTTTTTTTTTTTTTTTTTTTTTTTTTTTTTTTTGGTACCAGAGATTGAACTCAGGACCTTGGGCTTGCCAGGCAGGTGCTTAAGCCACTGAGCTAAATCCCCGGCCCTTTTGTTTGCTCTTTTGTTTGTTTGTTTTTGGTGCTGGGAATCAACCTCGGGGCCTGGTGTTCTCACGCTTGCCTGGCAGGCACAGTGCTGCTGAGCTGCGTCCCCAGTCCTTTTGTGGTATTGAGAATTGAACCCAGCACCTTTACACTGAACTACATCCCCAGCCCTTTTTGATTCTTTATCTTGCAACAAAGTATTGCTAAATACTGAGTTTCCCAGGCTGACCTCAAACATGGGTGATCCTTCTGCCTCAGCCTCCTGGAGTACTGGGGTTATAAGTATGTGTAAGGACTCATGTCCTGGCTTCTAGTTTTATTTAATCCTTTTTAAATCATTTTGAAAAGTGCCAGGAAGACCATGGGAGCCTCAGGGTAAGCACTTAAGCTTCCAGAGCAACAGGTTGTTAACTTTTTATAAAATCCTCAAAAGCATTTGAGCAGCTCCCAGCCTTTTCCAGACCTCCTGGCTTGTCACAGGCTGCTGAGCGTGCAGACTAGAGACAGCTTTGTGGGCCCCAGGTGCCTGCCCCTGCCTGACCACAGAGGTGGCAGATGCACAGGGCCTACAGAGCCCAGCCTGACCACACATGCAATCTGGGCCTGTGACCAGGCCCTCTAGACAGGATCTTCCATGGGGTGAACACTCGGCACCTCCCACTCATGCAGGGTGCTTGTATCCTGTGAAAATGGGGCGTGTAGACTACAGAGAATAGGAAATTTAGACCCATTCTTCTACTTGCTGGCTAAGTTAGGGTGAGCCAGTTTTCACGTACAGTGTGCCTGGTGGGTCTGGGGCACTTTCTGGATAGGTAGTTACGTAGCGCCAGGTTTCTCTTGCAGCAGTCAGGAGTGATTAAGGCTTTCATTAATCTACACGTCTCAGAGGGCCTTAGGGTAAAGCAGTCTGGTTGAGAGGTGTTTTAACTAAAAAATAATTCCATCCAGCCACTAGCAGGCCCTTGTGTGACTCATCATGCACACTGAGGCCCATCAGCGGCCCCAGGCCCCTCTGGAACAGGGCAGGGCCCCTCCCAGGCAGCCCTCCGGTGGGGGGTGGGGCAGCAGTGAGTGCTTTTGAGGGCCCCAGGGAGGAGGATCTCAGAGGGGCTTTGGAGCAGGTACAGTGGAGGGCAGGTGCTATAGGACAGCTTGGAAGTAGCAAAATCAAACACCCAGAGCCAGAGCAACCCAGAGTGGAGGCAGGATCAGGGCCTGGCTATGCTTTTGGACCAGCTCTTCACAGGGCCTTTGGGTCCCTGGACGTAGAGGCACCCGTCTCTTGATCATGACAGGGTGTCTGCACTAGGCCCTCTGCTGTGGAGGAGGCTGGCCCAGCCTGTGCCCCAGCCTCGGAGTGGGGCAACAAGGAGGGGGAAGGTGGCAGCACCATATTGCCAACAGGCCTCCTTGGGAGCTGGCTGTGACATCATGGCGTCCCTGAAGCCTGTGTAGTGGACTAGATCTGTGATATCCAGGGGAGGAATCTTTCAGATCCCTACGCCCCACCCTGCCCTTGGTGAAGACAGATAGATACCTTGCTGCTCAGATGGTATCTGCCCAGTACTTTGTGAGCATTACCTACTTGCTGTCACCGGTCAAGTGTCCACAGTGACCTCACCATTTGGGTGTAGGGCAACCTCTCTGGCAGCCTGTGAAGTTTGGGTCAGGGCAGAGCCACTGCCAGATCCCCTGGGCCCCTGCCTGTGTTGTCACATGCTCTGTGTGGCCTGCTGAGCCCTCCTAACACTGCTGTCCCACAGGTAAGGTGCCTGGTGATGACTGCCCCCTGGTGTGGGGCCAGTGCTCCCACTGTTTCCACATGCACTGCATCCTCAAGTGGCTCAACGCACAGCAGGTGCAGCAGCACTGCCCCATGTGCCGCCAGGAGTGGAAGTTCAAGGAGTGAGGCTCGCCCTCCACCAGGACACACAGCACACATCTCCACGGGCAGCGGTGCCCCCGGGCTGTGACAGGGTTGAACCGAGGACTGGAGCCTCCTTTGTTCTTTTCACAGTGCCATGCTTTCATCCATTAAGTAAAGCTTATTAAAGCAGCCTTGCTGGAGGCTGGGTGTCTGTGTTCTTCACATACTGATGTGACTGTGGTGTCTTGATAAGAAAACACTCATGAATAAACATCCCAATCAGAGTGTGATTCATCACTTGGGCAGAAGGAGCTAGGATCGTGTGGAACAGCCTGGGGCAGGGCCTGGGGTATGTGTTTACTGGGGAGGCCAGGCTGAGGCCCTGGGAAGCTCCCTTGGATCCTGGAAAAACCCAACTGACAACTGTTTGTCACAGGCCTGTGGGTAAAAGGAAGATGTCCCCAGAAGTGCTGCAGAGACAGCTGTGACAATCTGTTCTCCAGGTCCCTTGTACCTTGCTTGAGCTGCAGTATAGCTTGCAGCCAACACACGTGCAGACACAGGTGACCTGTAGGCCCTGCCCCTCCCAGCTGCCGCCTGGTCTGTCCCCAGGACTGCAGGACAGATAAGTGAGTACAGAGGCGGCTCACGGGGCACAGCACTGAGCCATGGGGTTAGAGAACAGATGGGAGGGCTCTAACAGCCCATGGCTCTGCCTGGCAGCCGACCTACGCTCCAGGGCTGGGTCGCTGCTCCCCAGCATCTGCCAGCCCCTGGCTGGGAAGAGAGGAGCCTCCCAAGGACTGGGTCTCCTTAGGACACTTGGGACTGGCACCAGCCCTTGGGAGTCAGGAAGGCCTGCAGTTTAAAAGGAGAGATGGGTATGACTTGAGTTTGGGACTTTCCCACCACCAGTCTGCAGGCTCCTTTTATCTCCCTCAGGACACCCCTTCGTTGGCCCTGCCATTGTCCCTAGTTAGATCCTGGGCTGACACTGTCTGTGCCCAAAGCCTGACCTTGCCCTGGAATCAGCTCCATTCACATGGCCTTTGCTGACTGGGTACACAGGAGGCTCCAGGGGCAGACTGGGGGGATGTGTCAGGGCCGCCCACACCTCTGCCTGCATTCTGGCTTTGCTGGTCTCAGGGACCCGGCTAATAGTAAAACCTGTCACAGGCACAAAACAGCCAATGGGTCCCAGTCTCACCATGGACTTCCTGATGCTTCTGCCATAGAATCCTAGGGCCTGGGACATAGGTCAGGCCCTCAAACTTGCTCTCCTATGCTGAGCCTCCACCTTTGGTCTCAGCCTGGCCAGAAGGGTGCCCTTGTACCTCCTGAGCACTGTGCAGCCTGTAGCTTACTCTGCAGCCGCAGCACTGGAGACTGTGCAGTGCCACTCAGGGTTAGCGACCATTTAGTGCTGCTAGGCCAGCCTAGCTGGACCAGACAGGCTGAGGGTATGGGGTGGTCTGCACCTGAGCACAAAGCAGGGGGCCTATTCAGTGCTGGGCTCTGCACTCCGAGTACCTCGATGACCTGTGCTCTCTCCGTGAATCGTGGAGGACACGGCTCAACCCTGCTGCTGCCACGTGCCTCCCAATGGCCTAGCGCGCAAAGCTGGTGATGAGCACCTGGCTCTGCCTGCTGCTGGGGCCTCCTGGCTTCATGTGGCGCGAGCCATGTGTAGGACCCCACCACTGCTCAGTGGGCCACACTGCAGGGCTGCTGTTGGACTTTCTCAAGGCCCCGTCTGTGTAGTGCTTTGAGCCCATAGTTGGTTCTGGATCCCAGTGCCCACGCTAAGCTGCCACCTGTGGAGAATTGTGCCCAGGGTTGTGGATGTTTGCAAGTGCACGTGAGTGGACCTCCATGGCCATATGCATTCAGGACATTACCTCACACCTGCAAAATTGCAAGCAGCTTGGTGATGACCACAGGACCATCTTCTTGTCGCTTCGCACTATAGATTGCCACTGCGCCTGAGCCTCAGACCCCAAGCCCAGACCCAGCTGGTCCCCATGGGTATCTTGACCACCAGGCCTTGCCGAGAGGATGGTGCCGTGCACCCTCCTATCCTCCCCACCAGCCCTCAGTAGATGGTTAAGTGAATAAAGGCAAAACGGAGCTGGTCTCTAGTGAAGTGCTGAGCAGGGTGATGGGCTTGGTAGGGGCAGGGACTCACAAATGCAGCCCCTTAGAGAGTGCCTGGACTTTCAAGCAGGTTCCTCTGGAGCACACCTTCCTCCTCCAAGCTGTGTGGCCGTGCCTTCCCTGGCCTCCCTTTCACAAAACCAGAAGGGGGCCAGAACCCCAGAGGCTGCACTGAAAGGGGGTCACCTCAGGAACCCTCCCAGGGTAACTGTCTGTAGGCGTCAGGCACGATTCTGCCATGCTGTCCTTTAACCCCCCACATAGGCTCTCCAGGGCCACCATGACTCCATTGCCCTTCCAGTAAAGCTCCCATGGGCCCCTACCTTACCTGGCCTCAGAGCCTCCTCTCAGCCAAAGCTGGAGCCCCTGAATAGGCCCTGCCTGTGTTCCACTCTGCTCCCAGTGCCTGCCTGGCTTCTAGTCCCACCCCTGGGATCCACCCCTTAGAAGCCCTCCCAAGCACCTTTGAGTACTGAGGGCTTAACCACTGTGTGCAGTGCGTGCATGAACAGGACGGGCTTTAAGCTGCACCAGGCCCTGGGGCAGCCAGTGTGCAGTGAGGCAGGAGTAAGGGCAGAACCACACCACATGGCCCAGACTCCCCAGTGGGACATGATTGGCTCAGCATTCTCCCAAGCTTGGTAGCCCCACCCCCCAACTCCCCATTTAAGGGTTCTGGAGTCTGTGTCTCAAAGTCAATCAGCAGAGGCAGGGGCTAGGGCCTCTGCGCCCTCGCCCCCATCCCTTCTGGCCAGGCTGAGACCAAAGGTGGAGGCTCAGCACAGGAGAGTGAGTTTGAGGGCCCAGAGCCTGCCTGCAGGATATCCTCATCCTCTCCCACAGGGGCCTGTGTGGGTGTGGCATGACTCCCCAGTGACTGAGTCTAGGAGCAGCACACTTGGATGCCACCAGTTCCAGGGCTGGGCCAGCCTCCTCTCCAATCTTCAGCCAGGCAGCGCCTGTGTCCCTGCCATCAGAGTCCATAAGGCCTGGTGACACCCTTCCTCCTGAGCTTGGGGGTCCTAGGAGGAAAGGCTAAGGAAAGAATGACCAGCAGGTGCCTCCAGCATGGATGTGTGAAAGTGGACCATACCTCAGATTCCTACACGGAACCATGAGGCAGACTTCAAAAACAGCTAAAGCTGAAGACAGGCACTCCTTGAGCCCGCCAGCTCCCTCAAGTGGCTCAGAGGCCAAGGGGACCCAGTATCCTTGAGCAAAGCTGGGGCTGCTACCCAGGCCCTTACCCAGGATAGGTCGGCGCCATACCACAGAGCCTGTCCTCTTCGGAATGGTACAGAAGCCACCAAATTGTTGCCTCCTTCATAGCCACAGCAAAGGGCGACCCTTGCCCTGATGGAGCTGCCGCATGTGGGCCCACCAAAGATGACTGACAGAGACTAGGGGTAGGGCTAGGCTCCCAGCCCTCCCCCTGCTAGGAGCCCCTCAGTGGTGGAGGGAAGTAGCCACTGTCACCACAGGCAGGCTGAGAACCAGACAGCATGTCCCACCAAGCTTTATTTAGTTGCAGTGAGTTACACCAGCCCCTGAGGTACAGAGTGGAGAACCAGAAGTCCTCGGAGAGTGAGGAGGCTAGCCGGGTGGGTGGGGCACACTCAAGTCTTCCTGGAGCCAGGCAAGGGGTGCTGGATGTGCTACAGGGCAGAGTGTGCCCACTTTGGAGCAGCCAGCCCCAGAGCCACAGCTCCCCAAGGCTGTTCCCTCTGCTCCCCAGCTTCGAAAGCTGGGTAGACAGACAGTACAGCCTCCAGCCAGGAGGCAGGGCATGCCTGTCCAAGAGAGGGGAGCTGCAGCTGGAACCCAGTCAGCAGCAGCAAATGGCAGCAGCACCCCTTGGGTCGCGGGTGCCCTCTGCGCATCATGCAAGCTGGGCTGCTCCTGTGTGGAGAGAGCTGAGGGCCCACTGCAGGACAGGCACCTTGCAGGCAGGAGGAGGAGCATCCTCCATGTCGACCCTCTGTGGCCAGCCAGGGTGATGCTGTGGCTTCCTCTAGAATCATGGGTGCTTAGATGCAGAAGCAGAGTGCAGTGGGCGCCGTAGGGCCTAGGATCTCCGAGACAGTCCTGGGGGTGGTACCCTACTCGTCCTCTGCCACTGGCTGTGCCTCCTGCTGCCTCATGGCCTCCAGGAAGGCCAGCTCCTTGGCTTCTTTCTTCTGGTTTCGTGCCTCGTACTCTAACCTGGGGAGGCCCGGGCAGGGTGAGCTAGGCCGAAGGACCTGTGGCCACTGGCAGGTACACGTGCCCCTCAACTGGACTCGCCCAAGTGTGGATACCTGTTCTTGATGATCCTCTGCACAATCAGGTCTGTGGTGAGGTTGCTGCCACTGTCTATCTGGTGGAAGATGCCTCTTCTCTTGGGCTCCTATGGGCCTCAAGAGGCGGGAGGCGCTGAGTCCCTCTTGAACATTAAGCCCACCTCCTCGTGCTGCAGGGCCTCACAGCAGCAATGGCTGTGCCATTTACCAGAGGGAGGTGAGGCTCAGAAGACTTCAACCCGGACCCAAGGAAAGTCAGCGTGACCCACCTGGTAGGGATCAGACCCATCCCTGTCAGGCACAATCTCTGTCTTCCCGTGACACACCAGGTCCACCTGGGGAGGGAAAGGAGTCAGGAGCCTTCCCCAGGGGAACTGCCACCACCACCACCGCCTGGGCAGGACCCCCACACTGTGTGCTGGCCCCGCCCAGTCCTCATGCCAGGGTTTCCTGTGAGCCCACGGCAGCACTATGTGCTGACCCCACAAGGAGCCTCACCTTGAAGTGACCCAGGAGTTCTGCTGTGACTGCATATGGTGCCCCAATCACCACTTCAGACACATACTGTGGGAACAGTAAGCAGAGGGGCTCACTTGGTCCCCACTTCCAGCAAGCCAGGGCTTGGAGGGTACCAGAGGGGACAGCCCTAGCACAGGGCCAAGACTATAAGGAAGCCAACAAGGACAGGGCAGCAAGGCTGGCCTGCTGGCCAGGGGATCCCTCAGGCTCCTTGGTGTGCAAAGGCCACACTCACCCGGCAGGCCAGCACACTCAGTGTCCGCTCATGCAGGTTCATGATGGGATAGTTCTTCCCCTTGTACCGGTTGACTTCCTACAGCCAGAGAGAGGTCAGCTCAGCTTGAGGACCTCAGGTGGACAAACTGCCCTCCCTCCCAGCTGTCCCCCGGTGGGCCAAAATTGAGAAAGGAGGCCTTCTCATGGGAACGCCCCAGACACAAGTCCTTAACCCCACAAGAGAATCAGGCTCAGCCCCAAGGGGTCCCCTTTGCTTCCATAGGCCACCTGAGCCCACACTGACCCCAGGGCCTTCGTGACTTGTTGGCACCCTGGGTGCTGGGGAGCCAGAGGGCAGGCAGAGACCTGGTCAAAGTGCAGGCCAGCGATGACATAGGGCCTGTCTGCCAGCTTGTGCACCTTCTCCAGGAAGTCCACGTGTCCAATGTCTATGCACAGGTTAAGAAGCACTAACAGGCAGGAAGGGCAAGTAGCTCTGACCCCTAATAGCTCACACCCCTGGGTCCCGCCACCATTCTCCCTGCTGATGACTGTCCCTCTGCACCCAGCCTGGACCCAAAGCTTGAGGAAGTCCCAGCCCCAGGCCTGACCGACGTGTGAGTATGACACAGCACAGGCCTGCGGAGGATACGAAACAGGTCAAAGGCCCCAGCTACATAGATGATGGTCTCCCCTGGCTGGGGTTCCTTTCCAGAGGCAAACTGGATGATCTTCTGAGATGTCTGTAGGAACTGGGACACCCCTGTCCAGGGGTTCCGCCCCTCAGGGCACTGTCAGCCAAGAGAGGGAGGTGGTCACAGCAAGGTCTGGCCACCACCACAAACATGATGGGCCCCAGATCAGCATGGTGTGCCACCACTGAGAGGAGTCTAAGGCTGGTGGACACAGCCCTCTGTGGGACTCAACATGCCAAGGCCACCGTCTGATCACCTGGGAGGAGCCTTCTGAGAAAAGTGTGTCCTCAGTAGGTGTTGGGTGAGAGGGCTACAAAGGGAAAGAGGGCCAGGCCACTTGGTTAAAGGCCACCTACAAGTCTTCCCAGCTGGCCAGGCCTGGCAGTCAATGCCTGGTCAGTGCTGGGTAGGGAGGGAAGAGGGCTACAGTGAAGCTCTGAACGGACCTATCCCCAAAGAGGGGAGGCCAGAGCGTGGGTGCAAGAGAGACCCGTGGCAGCAGACATCACCCTACTCCTCAGCAGCCACTCACCTTGCCAAAGCTGTCTGCATACTCTCGGTACTCAGAGGACATCTCCTGTGCACAGGGAGAGGACACTGAGAGGCAGGACAGGAAGCCCCTGAGGGTGGATGGTGTGTGAAGCTCCCACCCCGCCTGCAGTGACCTTGACCTAGGGACCCTGCTTGGTCCCTTTAGACTCACCTGGCTGCTGTGATGAGCCTTGGTCACCAGCAGCATGCGGCCCACGAGGTCTGTGGTAGACACACCCTGGGTGCGCTTGCATTCTCTGAGGGGCAGAGGTGGGGTTAGGGACTTTGCATCCTGGGCACACTAGGCAGGGTCCGCCTCCAGCAGGCCCCATCTGAGGGACAACCCTCACCCTGCCCCGACACTGATGTCTCTTCCCTGTACTTGGCTGCAAGGGAAAATTCAGACTAAGAGCAGGAGAAAGACCCCTGTGCTTTTTCCTTAAAGAAAACCACAGGAGCAAAGCACCATGAAGATCTCTGGACCCCTATGTCCGAAGTGCCTAGGAGTGGCAAGCCACACTCGGGGGCCCCCCTCCTATCCAGGTCCTGCTCTAGTGCACATGCTCTGCCAAAGGACTTCAGGTTGCAGTGTCCCACGCAGCAGCCACAAAAACAGTGGGGTCTTTAATTAAATGTAGCTCCTCAGAGGCACCAGCCATGCTGTCATGTTCCGCAGCTACACTCTGACAGCCAGTGACCACTAAGAATCTTTGCTACGAAGCTGCCAGACCCAAACCCACAACAAGCACCTTCCTTGCCACAGCTGCCAGCCCTGGCCGCAGGCTGAGATGCTCCTCTCACAGGCTACTGCAGAGCAGCTACGCATGAGCTGGGAGGGAATCCTGTGCCCCACTCTCTGAGTGGAGCTGCTGGGAGACTTACCTGTACCTCCCTGCCTGCTTCACTTCCTCATAAGTGTCACGGCCATCTACAGTCAGTGTGATGTCATCTAGGGGGTGACATGTAGATATAAGTAAGAATTTTTAACCGCAAGCCCTCCAGGGGTCCAGGACCCTCTCTTCCCCAGGCTGCTGTCCTGTGTGCTTGTGTCTGGGTAAGGACCCAGAGCTTTCTCAGATCCCCGCCATCTCCATATGCCCCACCATGAGGTCTGGGCCCAGGCCCAGCCCTTGTCCCCAAATCCCGCCCACTCACTGCCATGAACACAGAAGTCACAGTTGTACTTGTCCAGTGTCTCCAGTGTGGTGACATAAGGAGCGGCAGGTATCACCTCATCTACCCACTTAATGGCCTGTACCATCTTGTATCTCTCTTCCTGGGTAAACACCGGAGGCCCCTTGTGCTTGGCGATCTCCTCTAGGGCCAGAGAAAAAGACAAGGACAGACAAGTGACCTCTTGCTGGCTTCCTCATGAACCTGCTTCCCTGTACTGGCCAGGTCTGTGACCACACAGGTAGGTATGTGGTGGGCAGCCAGCCACTATCAACATGCCTTCAGCCCCCAGGCCAGTACCACACATGCAAGTGGCTATTGCTTGTCCTCTGGCCAGCACAGATACTCAAAGCCTCTGCTGGGTAACAGGATGGCCCCTTGACCCAGGATAGGTGCCAGTCCCTGTAGGCCTTGGGAGCCAGGTCAGGCAGGGCTGGAAGGGAACAGACAGCACAGCTGAAGACTTGGTCCAACAACAGCACTGCACATGGACTCTACCAGCCTATTCTCTGTACCTTGGGCATCCTTAGCCGGGGCCAGCCTGAGCCTAGGTTACCATGCTCTCACTCACAGCATGTTCCAGGGAGGGATGCCTGGGCCTGCCCCGTCTACCCCCAGGTCCTGGAGGCTTTTCGTCAATTGGGTTGACCCCAGGTGGACTGTGGGGTGATGGGTGGGCACAGCAGCCCACACCTTACCATCAGTATGCACACCCACGATGAGGTAGTCGCCCATAGCCCGCGCCTGGCGCAGCTGGTTGGAGTGGCCATAATGCACCATGTCATAGCTGTGGGAACAGACAAAACAGACAAGTACTGTAGCTAAGAGGGCGGAGACTAGGAGGCCCTGTGATAGGGTACAACTTTGCTCTTTCAGGACTCTTTTGGAAGTCCTTGAAGATTTCATCACTTGGAACTGCTCCCATGGCCCAGCCAATGCCAGCCTTTCAAAGGAGAGGTGGGTACTTAGCTGTCCTTGGCCAGAGAGCAGACTGCTGGCAGTGCTGAGTCTAGCAAAGGTGCAGCATGCAGGGACAAGGCCTAATGAGGTCCCCAGATCTGGTAAGATGGCAGGACCAACTTGCCCACTGGGAACTGCATGGCCATTTCCAATACCTTAGATCCTCTTTGTCCTTATCCTCTCCCATCACCAAATACAAAATGCTCTGATCAATCGCTTTAAAATAAACCAACATTAACTCTGACACAGTGAGCAATCCAATCCTGGGGCCAAAATAAAACAAAAAACCCAATCAAAAAACAAGGGACTGGCAGGGATTCAGCTCAGTGGCACAGCGCCCAATGGCAACATGAGGTCCTGCGTTCGATAGCCAGTACCAAAACAAAACAAACAAACAAACAAAAAACAAAAAATCAAGGGCCTGGGAATCACTGGCTTTGAAAATCTCATTTTCATCTCCCATGGCCTGCCTTAACTTTCTGGGTACATAACTGCTTCTGTCCCCTGGATCTAGAGCTTTTGCCCTCAAATCCGGGTCAGGCTATGAGCCCTTTTCTTGAATGTGCTTGTATGAACTGGTAACAGCCACAGCCTTCTCTGTTGGCCAGTCTTGTGCTCTGCTCTGATCCTTTTCAATCCCACCATAGCACAAGGGGTCTGTTATGGTTTGTGTCTAGATGTCTCCCCAAAGCCCCATGGGGTCACAGGGTTTTTTCAGAGGTGGCTGAATCCAGAGTGTGTGGCTGATTCTCGTATTGCAATGCTGGGATTAAGGGTGGGTGACTGCTGGATCAGTCCACTGATTAGACTGGCAGTCCCCTAATCCTGGGAGACTGGATACAATATAAGGGACAGAAAGAGGCTTGTGTTGCTCTCTCCTTGCTTTTGCTGTCAACTGCCACCATGAACAGTTACCCCTCAGCCATGGGCGACGGGCCACCCTGCCTTGGCGCCAGCCAGTTGTAAAATAACATCTCTACAAACTGTGAGCTAGACTAACCTTTCCTCCCTTAACCCTGGGCAGCTGGTATTTTGTCTCAGCAAAAAGAAAAATTAACGAAGAAGGGCCCCAGCAGACACAAGTTAAGAGTGGCCAACCTATTTGCCCACTGGAGGCTAGGATAGAGGGCAGGGAAAGAACGGTAGTAGAAAGTGCAGGTGCCGTGGCCCCCAGTCAAGGCCAAGGTCAGAGTGCGCTGACACAAAGCCACGTTCCTATTCCCAAGGCGACTCAGCTGCAAAAAAAGTACAAAGTCCTGCCTCCTCCCCTGCAAGCCCCCGTGGGCTGACCTGACCTGTGCCTTCCCCACTTCAGTCACCCAGCGTGAAAGAATTAAGGGCAGCAAGTTACCAGAAGGGCTCACCTTTCCTTCTACTTGTTGACAGCCCTCAACTTTCCTCTCAGCAATGCCCTCGCTCAACTTGCCGGAGAAGCCTGCAGAATCCCAACCCCGCCGAGGCCAGGTGGCCTGTGCATCCCACCACCCCCGGGACCCGTGCTGTCCGCCCACAGGCAGCACCTTGTCCTTCTTGGAGGACTCTGCCGGGAGTTCTGGCAACTGCACGTATCGCTCCCTCCGAGCGACCAGAAGATTAGCTGGATCCGTGCGGCCCAAAACCGCAAGCCCCAAGACCCGAGTCCCGGAAGGTCCCGGACCCGTGGGCACCGCTGCCGAGCCGCGAGGGTACGTCTCGGGGAGCCCTAGGGCCAGCTCCCTCGCGGCCCGACCAAGTCGACCAAGGTACGGGGCTGGGCCCACCACAACGGCCCAAACGTAACCCTGAGGAGGCCGCCCGGCGCCGTTGCCCCGCTCACCAGCCATCGCACCACACGCGCACGGTGCTCCCACCCGCCGGACCCGGCCGCCCGTCGCTGTCTACCGTCCGGTGCCCGTTCCGGATCATAGTCCCGAGGTGGCGACGCGGCCCCGGAGCTCCGGAAACTCTGAGCGCCGTGGCCCCGCCTGGCAGTGGAGCCGCATGAGCCGTCACGCGGGCCTCACCCGCCGCGCGCGTAGCCAATGGCGTGCACCGCCCGCTCAGCGCTTCGCCTCGCCCGCTCGGGGGACCCCGCCTCTCCGCCCACTGCGCGCGGCCAGTGACATCCCGTCGGCCGCTAAGCCACACCCTCCCCGCCCACAGCCAATGCTGTGCCGCCAGCGTCGCCCCGCCCCCACCTCGCCATTGGTGGTTAGGTTGGGCAGGACCTTGTAAGGGTGCCTCCAGCCGCCCCCCAGGGATCCCAGGTCCGCAGACCCCCCAAGCGAAGCCCCGGGTGCGCCGAACAGCAGTCACTCAGACAGAAAGACTGTGCAGAGATGTTTAATACGGAAGAAGTCTGCTCGGAGCAAAGGCTCAGAATCGCCGCTCTGCTGCACACCCAACACAGAGAAAGATCTCTGTAAAGTTAACACATTTAGTAGGAAGTAGTAGAAATAGAGGCGGCCCTGAGAGTAGCTGGGTGAGTGAGGTAAGGCAGCTGTGGGCTCCTCTGCCAGCCAGGCCCAGAACCTGAGCTCTGTTCTCACAGAAAGGCCTGCTGCCGCCCCTTTGTATAGAGAAGGTGCCCTGGGGGGTCAAGCCCACATTGGGGGGCACAGCAGTGCAAGATGGCTTCCCACGGGACAAATGGCTAAAAATGTCAGGGTGAAATGTCACCCAGGAGTTCACACTAAGTTTCATGAGGACAAGCTGGTCTTCGCAGTGACACTTGCCCCTGTATAAAAGTTCCAGCCATTTTCAAAGTGCCAATTGTTCTTTGTCAACATCCAGGCCGGGCCAGGGATCTAGCTCAGCAGCGTGGTACCTGCCTGGCAAGCACGAGGTCCTGAGTTCGATTCCCGGTACCAAAAGAGAAAAAACAAAAAAAACACATTATATTGCTTTCTTCTTCTTTGCACGTTTGGCACAGCCCCTGCCAAACCAGCCCCCTAGGATGGCAGCTGAGCTAAGTGGAGTACTCCGGTCCTCAGGTGGGGCCTCCTCTCTGTTTCTGCATAGTGATTTTCGACTGTGGCTGCCTTCTTCACCAGCACGCAGGGGAGTTGCCATGGAGAAGATGGGGTCCTGCCACCTACCAGAAAGGGAAAGGGCATCAGGTGGACCCGGAGGCACTTGGTCACAACCCGCCCCAGCACGGGGAAAACTGTCTGAGAAGGTCACCTGCTCTTCTGACCCTTCCCTCCCTGTGTCTTAGCTGTGGCTATTCCCAAGCTACAGAAGAGCTGCAGGAGTGATAACCTCCTTGGGTGGCAACTCATAGGCCAGAACTGCCCTTGCTGGCCTCCTCAGAACTCAGTGTCTCATCCACAGTGCAGGCACAGGGTAGGGTGGCTGCAGTCCTGGCCTCCTTTGAAGGTCTCCAGAGGTGAGTCACTAGCAACCCTGGGCCCCACCTTTCACTCGTATGGCCATGGGCAAGTAGACCAGACCCTCTTCCCCCTTCCCAGATTGTGCGATGGAGGGAGGGAAGGCCGGCTGACTAGGGAGGTGTGGCCTACAGACTACACTGTGAAGGAATCATGTGTCTGAGATGTAGAACCACAGATTATAAACTAAGATACAGATATGCACTGATAAAGAAAATGAACTAAGTTAATGTAGAAAAAAAAATACAGGACACGATAGGCCCACATCACAGAACACCACAAACATAACATACAAGAATTGCCAGGCCCAGAGGTGAAGGGATCCTTAATTTCTTGAACCCTTTGATTAAAAGAAGTTACTGATTTCCCCTATAAGACCCTGAAAATTCACAGAGAAAGAAAGTGTAAACTTTTTACTCAATACATATACCAAGTCTAAATTATTACAAATTCTGAATTAAGACATTTTGTTCAAGCTTCCCCCAAATACACCAGCTCCCAAAACCAAGGACACTAAGAGTCTGTCTGACCAGAGGTGCCGAATTCTCATCCCCTCCAGGCCTCTTTCCATCCAAGTTTGTCTGACAGGCCAACAGCAATGTCATGTAAGAAGGCACTGGCCATCCCCTCTC
This sequence comes from Dolichotis patagonum, assembly GCA_004027295.1. Taxonomy (NCBI): domain Eukaryota; kingdom Metazoa; phylum Chordata; class Mammalia; order Rodentia; family Caviidae; genus Dolichotis; species Dolichotis patagonum. Next base: position 129,536 of record PVJX010001896.1, on the reverse strand, counting down.
CCTGCAGGGCTTCTGGGCACAACAGCCAGGCACAAGAATTTGTGTGTGTAGTCTTGCCTCAACCAGCCACGGAGGCCACTCCCTCTGGCTGCTACCACGCTTCAGTCGCACCTCAGTTCTCACAACACCTCAGAGCTTCCTCCACACTGCTCACAGGAGCAGACAGACACAGCCCACCACACAGAGGGGCAGGGATGTAATGGTGATGTGGCTACATCCACTCACCTGTTGTAGAGGGGGATTTCTAAGCCCAGTTCACCCATGAGGAGCTGCATGACATCATCACACTTCCCGTGAAGCTTCAGGGCAGCCCAGTCATCCTTTGGAGTCCACTGACGACGAGAAAGGTGAGTGAGGCCAAACCTTAGCTCTTACCAGAAGCCTGTCAGCCTTGAGTCACTGGCTCAGTGCGTACTGCCCCCAAAGGTCCATGAACATGCCACATCCCTCTAATTTGTCTGATGTAAGGCCCAGGTCTAAGGGCACAGTTGTTAGCACCCAAGTTACCTGCAAGTTCACAATGTAGAGCTTGGGTCGCCGGCTGGGGGGCTTGGTCATGCACCAGAGGCGGGGATATTTCTTTAGAACCTGGAGAATGGATGGACAGACACAGCACATGCAGAAAACAAGGCTGGAGAAATGAGTCAGATGCCAACTGGATGGGGGTTTGGACGGGGAGGGGTGGTAACAATCTTACTTCCTGGGGAGCTCAAGGTGTCATCAGCGCGTACCTTCAAGCTGGACCCTAAACACAGGATGGTGTCTGCTTTGCTGGCAGCCTCCGTTGCTGCCTCCCAGTTCAGAGGCTGCCCCAATGTTCCCCTCTCCCCAAAGTGCACAATGGTGTCTCGGAGCTGAGCCCCACATTTGTGGCAGGTCCGGCCCGTCTGGTGTCGGTGGAGAGCAGTGCGTTCTGTCACATCAAACACACGCACATACTCCCTGTTGGGGATGCAGGAGGTGCAGACCTGAGGACAAGAGGGCACGATGAGTGGGACTCACCCACCGCCCAGGCCCTTGGCCCCCTCAGGATGCTCACTTCAATGTACATGTTCCCATGGAGCTCCGAGATGGCTGTGCGCGGTAGCCCGCTTCGCAGGTGGAGCCCGTCACAGTTCTGAGACACCACATGCTGCACCTGGAAGGCAGACACAGCAGCAGTCAGGAAGCAAGTGGCCAAGAGCCAAGACTAAGGGCCATCGGAACCCTGCAAAAAGCCTCAGAACATGAGCCACATGGCAGGTACATCCCACAGGAAGCAGGAAAGTCCCGTGGTGGGGAGGTGGGTACCGTGTTCTTTCCTCATGAGTGAACAGGACAACAAATGTCTGTATCGTCCCCACCAGGCTGGACTTAGGTGAGAGCAGACATGGCCACTCTGCCTCAGACTCATGCCCACTGGGGTCATTCTATTTCAGGTTGCCAAAGGCCCAGGCCGGTCTGCTCTTTCCTATATGGTGTTCAGCAGGTCTCTGAAGTTCCTCAGAAGCCTCCCGTGAGGCTAGGGCCATTTCCAAGGGTCCTGGGGCAATGCAAGAGAAGCTGGAGGCTGGCTGAGGAAAGGACTTAGGACAGGGGCTGCCCTTTCTTCTTGGAGAAGCACAGTAGGGTCCAACCGGAGTCTGACCCACTGTAGATTGGTCACTCCTCAGAGTTCAATGGCACCAAGGTGGGGTTCTGGGTCCCAGGCCTGGCGGATATGCCAGCCAGTGTTCTTACCAGCTTTTGCTCATGCAAATGCATGATGCTCATGTGGGTGAGGGTGGGCTCAGCCTCACTCAGGTCGGCAGCACTGCTGGGCAGAAGGGAAAGCAGGGGTGAGGGAGAAGCTGGTCGGGCCCACATGGCCAGTTCCACCATGCAAGAAGCTGCTGGGTTGCTCACCTCACACTTCTCCCTTTCTGAAGCAGTGTCCACACTCCATTTGGTCCCCGGTAATCTGGGATAGAGGCTGCCTGCACATTCAGAAAAAAAGGTAGCCCAGTCAAAGGGCATCTCGGTAGGGACTGGCAAAATTTCCTGAACCAGGATATGCCATATTCCAAGCTGGCCCACAGACTGGCCTATTCTTTCCACAGCTGACCTGCCTGGACTCAAAATGCAGTGTGCCCTGGTATAGCCCCTTCTTTCTACTTACTCTCCCTCCATGGCCCAGATCACCCTTCTAGGTGCCACAGAGCAGCCTCTTTAGCACTGAGCACAAACCTGGGTTCCGTAGCAAATTTGTTCCCCATTCAGGAGGACTGGCCAGGTTCATATATCCCCAGGGCCAGGCTTAGCACTTCAGAAATATTTAGCCAGTGACAAGCTCCTGGATAGGAGTACTCCTCCCTCCAAATCCTTCTATTCTGAAGCTCTACAGTTCCTATTCCAACTTAGCACATGTATGATGGATGACGTAAACATTGCCTAATTTATGAAGTTTCTAATCCAGCAAAACAGATACCCCAGAAAAGGAAGCAAAAAAGTATTCAGGATACAGGCATTCCGCATTCTCTTCCAGCTCTTCACTGTTGCTCAAGCTCAGAAAAATACCCACCCTGACTAATGATTCAACTGTCGCATTGAAGAAAGGAACCTCCAATAGTAAAGCTCCAAACTGACTAGCCACTCTTGGTATTTGTCACTGCAAGCTTGGCGAAAGGTCCTATTATCGTTAAACAATCTCATGACTGGATTTTACATGTGGCTGTGTATGGGGGATCTGCACTGCTACAGCTCCAGCTCTTTATGCGTTAGAACAATGAATGTACTTTATACATTCTTGCTACTGAGCCTCTGTTGTTACCTTTGGAGATAACCTTCACCTGGTATCTTACATTTTTGAGGCCTTCCTTCAGCAAGCTCACAAGAAAAGGCTTCCCAGCTTTGAATACAGTGTCCATTATTTCCATCTTTGTTTTTGGTTTTCTTTGAGATAGGGTCTTGCTGTGTGGCACAAGATGACCTTGAACTTAAGATCTTTTCAGTTTAACCCCTGAAACAGCTGGAATTACAGGTATGAGTCACCACACCCACAAGCATATCTGGACTTGTGTGATAGTAACTTCAAAATTATCTCTGCATTATACTTACTTTGTGTGATTACTTTCACCTAAGAGTTTTTGTTTTGTTTTGTACCGGGGATCAAACTCAGGACCTAGAGCTTGTCAGGCAGGCACTTATGCCGCTGAGCTAAATCTCCGGCCCTAAGTTTTTTTTTTTTAAGTACTTGAGATACACATGCCCTCCCTAGACTTTTTTGAGACAGGATCTTGCTAAATTGCCTGCGCTGGCCTTTTGATCCTCTTGCTTCAGTCTCCTAAGTAGCTGGATTTACAAGTGTGTATCATCAGGCCCAGTTAACTAAAGCTTCTTCCTTGAAAGCAGAAATCACTTAGTGTTTACCTCTGTTGGGACTACATCTGCCTCACACTCTGCATTCACCTGTCAGATCACATGGATGATGTACCCATCATACTTTCAAAGCTAATCATGTTTCAGACACAGGATAGCTTCGTAACAGAGAAATCCAGACCATTTATCTTCCTCTCCAGGTGTATTCTGATTGTCTTGTTTTCTACTTACCTTCCTTCAATGCGGAGAAAGCAAAGTGGGGAATCGGGAAATGAAAATCCTGAAGGTTAGCTCTGTCCACATAACCTGGTCAATCAGCTGTCCTCTTCGTTAAGAGAGGAGGGGCCAGCAAGCAGTTACTACACTGTTTCTATCTCTGCTGGTGCCTTTAACTGAGCGACACATTTAGGTCGTGCGTTTTTAAGTCTTTGCCTTAATTAAGTTTTGAGTTTTTTCGCGTATCTTTGAGGAAGGAAGACACCCTAGAGTTGCTTTATTTAATTCATTTATTTATTGTTGGAGTTCCTTTAAAGATCAGTGAGTCTAGCGCTGATTCTGTTCCAGGTCAGTCTCCCAGAAGGGGGCGCCCCACTTCCACCTGGCCTGGCCAGCCTGTCCCGATCTGCCCGCCCCTCCCTACCTACCGTACTGATACCGGCGCCTGTGTAGACCACCAAGTATTTGGCGCTCCGGACGGCGCTGGCCAGCTCCCGGACTTTTCTCCGCAGCTCCTCGGGGTCATCGCACACCTGCCAGGAGCCAGGGCTGGTCATCCTGCCTGCCCCTCCCTCCGCCCCTCCAGAGCGGCCGCACAGGAATGACTTGCCTCTTCCTGCCGCCGCTTCAGACCCTCACGCCGCCGGCTCCGGCCCTGCAGCTCCGTCACTAGGTCCTCACTCTCGGCCAGTAGCCGGCCCTCCTCAACGCTGCGCTCCGCCACCGCTTTCCTCAGGATGCGTGACACCTGCGGGTGGGTGGGCAGGCGGTAAGCGACAGTGTGGGTGAGAGCGGGCGTGAGGCTGGCGGCGGCCTACCTGGCGAAGGCGCTCCCGCTGCTGTTCCTCCCGCAGCCTCCGGACTCGCTCCACCGCCTTGCGCTCGGAGCGGCTCAGACCACCGGCTGCCATCACTCCCGGACCACGCTTCCGGCTTCCGGCTTCCGGCTTCCGGCTCGCCCGGCACGCGGGAGCATGCGCGCGCCCGCTCCCCGCCCCTTCCTGCTCCTCGCCCCGCCGCTTCCGGCCCCCCTCGCGCACCGCTCCAAGGAAGCACTCGCAGATGTTTAAAAGGCGTTTATTGATCATATACAAAATAAAGAAAACCTTATATATCACAAACATACACTATATACAGCAATAAATACCCGGGGGGAGGGTCAGACCGAGCACTGGCCCTCCTGGACAATAATTTAGCAATAAATACTGCGCAGGGCAGAGGTGGGCAGCAAGGTGGCTGCCTGCCAAGGCCAGACCCTTGGCCACCTTACAGTGGTGCGGGGGTCCCAGGCTTCACCCCTCACAGCCAGAGCCCACCACACCTCACTCAGATCTTCAAGAATCCCCCACCCCAGCCCTGAAGATCCCAGGCTTCCCTGGCTCAGTCCTTAGCTGAACTCTGCTTGGACACACTTCAACAGAAAGAGACCAACACAGTGGGACAGGATAGCCCTTGTCCTGTTGCCCTAAGTTGCCAGGAGAAGGCTTTCTGTACCCACTCCCGTTTGGTTAAAGGCTTCAGGGACTAGCAGATGGAGGGAACAGGAGGAAGGGCAGGACCAGGACATGAGGCTGCTGGTGGGGTTGAGAGCCCAACTATGGTCCCCAAAACCAGGGAAGTCTCACAGCGCACTGGAATATTTATACTCCATCTCAGACTGGAGGCACCCCTGTACCAACATGGCTGTTTCAAGGGTGCAGCAGAAACGCTGAGGGCCCAGCAGGTACAGTACATGCCCAGGTCATGCAGGCCAGAAGCAGGGCCGACCATGGGAAGCTTCGGCACACCTTTGCCTCTGTATGCCACTGATTATGTCCTCTGCTCTCCACAAGTGATCCAAAACCCAACAGGAAAGCAAAAACATGCCAAGAAAAATTATTCAGTGGCTTCTGGGGGGAAAGTCGTTAATGTGTTGGTTCCTTTCACCAAACCACAGCCTAAAAAAGTAACTCGCAAGATCCACAGCGGAAATGGGGAAGCAGGCTGGGGTTCAGGTTTCCCAGGTATGGACACGAACTTTGGCCAAGTGGTCACTCCAGAGAGGAAGGCAGCAGGGATGTGGCTGCTGTAGCTTATCAGTGCTGTAAGCCCAGACACTGACCACTGAGGCTACTGCTGACAGTCACAGGTGACCACACGGCCCTCAAGAGCGGACCAAGGGCAGCCTACAGGGAGGCCTAGTGCTGGCAGAAAACTCTGCACACAACACAGCAGCCACAGAGCACCTGAACTAATGGCAGCGCCACCCTGGAGCAGCAGGCAGGGACCACAGCAAGGGTGCCCTGGGGCCATACTCTTTGGCAAGAGCTGACCTGTTCACCTGGATTTTTCCTATGAAATCTGAGTGTACATTTCAAGATGAGAGAGGAGGGTAAGGGGCAAAAATCAAGGTGGAAGGGAAGACGCACATTATGATTTCCTTAGCGGACATGTTTGGGAGACCTGGTCTTGGCCAAAGCCCTCAATTCGCTGTGTCAGAAAAGTTGAGAGATGGAAGTAGACCACAATACCCTTACAGTAGGAAAATGGAATTAACAGGGATCAGAAAGACAGCTAACAGTCAGATGTGGACACATGATCTACTGTCAATAAATCAAGATGGCAGCAAAGGGGTGAAGTGGTCCTGCAGGTCAGCTTTGACAAGGAGCCAGTATATGCCTCAACCCAAGGAACAGTTGCTCCAAATCCAAAAACCACGAAAGGAAGCGTGGCCCTATCAACCAGAGAAGGTTCTGTAAACTTAACCAAGCCCCACACCTCCTGTCAACAAACAGCCGGCCCCAGCCTCCTCTGTCACTGGCACACTCCTTGTGCACCCTGCACCCGGAGGGCACACTCACTGAGGCACCACCACCCTGCCAAGTCCAATGGTGCTCCCCACTCTGCTTTAGGAATAAGCATGATCCATTCCTGCTCTCTACTGCTACACAGCCAAAGCCAGCAACTCACATCTGGACCCCACTTAGATGACACCATGGAGGGAAGGGATGATACTGACAGACACATTTCCTTGCAGTGGTCTCAGATACCAACGGGAGGGTCTGACTACCTTGAGCAAAGGAGCCTGCAAGGCACAGGAGCCAGCAGATACTCGGCTCCCATCACAGGCAGGTCAAACTCTGAAAAACCAGCTGTCCACAGGGGAAGCCCTGTCAGGCTGTAGCCTTTTCTCTCCCGAGCCCGTATTTCTGTTTTTCAGGGTCCAGTGCCCTCAGAGAAGATGCCACCAACTTTGGCAAGAATCCAAGGCTCATGTGTCTAGAGACCAGGCTGTAGCCTCTTTCAGTGGGCATATGAACACCCACTGAGGCCACATGCCCACGAGGAGCTTTCTGTGCCAACCCTGGAAGGAAGCTGGGAACCTTTGCCAGGGAGCTGGAATGGGGAGGGGGTTTGAACTCTGCAGGAAGCACCTCCAAGTTGAGCAGCAGGTTCCTGGAAGACAGATTCCAAAGGGAGGCAGAAGGAGGTCCCAGAGCAAAAAGTTGCTAGCATGGACCAGCAGAGAAAAAACAGATCTAGCTCTGGAGACACAGCCCTTGTTTGGGACTGGTGAAGCTGCCTAGGACCTCACAGTGAGGGGAGAAAGGAGCTGCCCTTAATGGGGCCCCTGACCAATCTTCATGGGAAGCAACACCCCATATAGCATGGAAACAGTTTAGGATAAATGGTGGGACTCAAAACCCACAAGATGGGCCCTAGGGTCCTGCCTGTGGCTCCTCATGAAGCCTGTATGAACACAGTCAAGGCAGAGAAGGAAGACAGCCAGGGACAGCTTAGCCATGACCTTGAGGGCATCCACAGTGAATCCTTGGTCCCTGCATCACCACCACCCAGGGCTAGAGGTGGTGGATGTGGAAGCCGTTCAGGGACCCCAAATGGCCCCTCAGTTTCACCATACCCTGCCACAGGGTCAACCCAAGATCCAGACACACACAGGAAATCAAAGCTCAGCAGGGGCAGGAGTGGCAGAGGCCCCTGGCAGACCACCTGGGAAAAAAAGCAGGCGCTGAAAGCAGAAGAAGCGGGGCTGCTGGGCACAGAACCCTCACCCACACTCTGATGGAGCAGGTGCTGTCTGAGACCCATCCCAGCTCAGGTCCAGCAAGCCAGCAGAAGAAACACAACCAAATCCAAAAACACACACAGGAGACCACACAAGAAGGGATAGCCACAGGTCAAAGGTCACCAGAAGCACCAGCACTTTACGGCTGCACAAAACCTCACCAGGCACGGACGACACCACGGCACCACCACGGCACCGGCAAGAGACGGAAGCAGGAAGGGCAGAAGAGTAAGTCACTTTCGGTACAATTGCAAAAGATATCAAAGGGTGCCTCCGGTTGGCTCGCGGCTTGGCTTTTTTTTTTTTTTTTTGTCTTTTTTTAAACTAAGTTTTATAAATAATGTCTGATAACTCTGTGTATATAAAAACTAAACTCCAACAGCCACAAAGAGTTGTCCGTAAGATAACAAGAAAGGGATTTTTTTTAAACTAACAAAGTTTCTATTATACTTTCTTCCCTTTTCCATTTATACGGTCAAATGTTGCTTTTTTTTTTAAAGACAATTTTATAAATACTCTGCAGCTCTTTTCTTCTTTAGCTCTTAAACATATAATTTAATAACTTCGTAAAAGGAACTTTTCTTTTTAAATAAAGGGCTATATAACCACACAAATAGGTCATGTAAACAGTGACACAGGACCCATCGCAGGACACACTGATACACCCTCCACACATACAACCAGTGATTTGGTCTTGTTCAGTGCACCACATTAGGCCCAAGCGCTGTGGCCCCTGCCCCAGTGCCCACAAAGCCCAGGCTGGTGACTCACCTGCCCTGGGCCCTCGAGGGCATCCCACTCCTCAGAGTAGAGCCCATCTCTTACCACTGGGCTGAGCTGAGCTGTCTGGCTGGGTCTGAAGACAGAACCCCTCCAGTCCCAGCGCAGCCCAGCAGCCTGTGGGGCCTGCAGACTTGCAGGAGAGGAGGACAGACCTGAGGCCCAGCACACTTGCTCATTTGCTCTTGGTCTCTCCCTCGTCCATTCCCAAAGTGCCCGCTCTGGACTCTTGGCCCATATGGTCCGGTCCAAAGGGCGTTGGGGCAACCCAACATCACTGCCAAACTGACCAATCCCAACGTACAAAACACACGCACGACAACGATGAGATCAAAGGGGCTCAGCCCAGCCCCCCTGGGGTGCAGGTTGTGCTTTGCAGGGAAGGGAGGATGGGGGCAAGGAGGAAAGGAAGAAAAAGAGGAAGAAGAGGGACAGGGCTGCCAACTTTGCCATGCGCCTAGTGGCCCCTCAAAGAACTGCCCAACAATCGCACACATCCCTAAGACCGGGCGTCCGTCTTGGACTTTACTATTGTGATGACACTGGTGGCAGCCACCTTGCCAGGGACCAAGGGCCCCAGACTGGCAGCAAGGGGCCCCCGAGCTGGGGCCACAGGACTTCGGGCCACCGTCCTGGCAAAGTTCTGCAGGGCCTCATACTTGGAACGCAGGGCGTCAAGCTCCAGCTTCATGCTGGCGTTCTCAGAGGCCAGCTTCTCCACTTCTTGCTGCAACTCCGCCTTCTGCTTCTCTAGCTCCTCCTTCTGGGTCACCCGTTTGACACGGCAGCTGGCTGCGTACCCACGGTTCTTGAGAGTGCGCCTGCGCTGCTTCAGCTGGATGATCTCCTCTTTGGACAGGCCCCGCAGGTGCTGATTTAGCTCACGCACCGACATGGTCACCAGCTCCTCATCCGTCAGGCTGGTGCCATTCTCTCCAGGCTCCCGCTTCACCTGGGTGCAGCATAATGCGCAGGGTCACGGCAGAGCTGGGGCATCCATCCCCACACAGCCCTAGCTTCAGCTTCCCCATCCTTGCCCGCTCACCTTCAAGGCCTTGTTTCCTTTACTGGGGGTCGTCATAACCCAGGGGGCACAGTGAGCAGGCACTCTGCAAGATACAGAGCAGTGATCAAGACCTAGCAATCATCCCAGCCCTGCCCTCCCCAGTCACATGGGGACCTGCACACTCCCTCTCACCTTGCCAGGGACCCTTCTGCCCAAATGCCCAACTCCCAGAGCCTCGACCATCACCTGCCCATGACCCTGATACCTGATGAGGACAGCCTTGGGGCCTTGCCTCTCCTCCAGGTCCTCCACAGCCCTGCCCCTAGACAGCCAGGTGGGGGTCAGGGAGATGTGATGGGGGCAGGGGGAACTGAAGACTGCAACAGAGGCAGGGGCTGGACAAAGGGTGGGGAAGAGATCAGAGAAGCCTCGGGAAGGGCAGGATTAGAAGGAAGAGAGCTTTAAAAATAACCCCAGTGCGCACTGTTCTGGCGAGTCACGCTGACTCAGCACATTGCTTCCCTCCCCCTCCCATCCAGAGCCATTCCTGAGGCCAGCCAACAGCGCCCCAGGAGACTGGGGCCAGCGGCAGGTGAGGGCCAGCCAGTGAACCTGCCTATGTATCTAGGATGTGACCTACAGCTGCCTCCCTGGAAATGGCTGGAACAAAGCCCCTCCTCCCTCTAGGGTGAAGAACCTGTCACTCTGGAGATCTGGGGAGTCCTGGTTCTCCCAGAGACACCTGAATTGGAAGTCAGTCTTCTAGCAAGCTCTGGCTCCATGTGCACACTGGTTGGGAGTCCCCACCTTTCAGGTGGGGACAATCCAGCTAGGAGGTGCTGACCTGAGGCCCCTCCAGCCCTCCTTGTCTACCTCCTCCAGGATGGAGTAACCATTCTGTGGCTTTGGGTTGCAGCATCCTGTGCCCAGGCCCCACCCCACCCTGGCTCTTTCACAAGGGCCGCCACAATTATCCACTGGGGGTGGTGCTCTGTTTGAGGCAGCATAGAGTAAGCCCCTCTGAATCACACTGATGCCAGCTCCTGCCTGTGGCTATCAGTACCCACAAGGTCAGGAAATGAACACCAAAGGGCCGCCTCCCCTGTACTCAGCTATCCGATAGCCCAACCTCACTTTTTGGTCTCTGAAGGCTGTGCACCTAGTCCACAGAACCCCCGACTCACCCCAGCCCCACCAGACCTTGGGGCAGAACATCCACCTGCTCCATCCCCTCCTTTCTGAGTCAGCCTTAAATGCCTGCAGTGTAAGGTGGCCTGGAGTCTCCCCAGGAGGCCTCACAGACTCAGGCAATTATGGGTTATGGGAAGAATATATTCTGGGTTTGGGCAGGGGAGGGGTCTTGACCCTTATCAGCCCTGGAAAATAGAAACCCCATCTCACCTCTCTGCACAAGGAGGTGAGGCTGCATGCAAAAAGCAAGCAGGGGAAGCCAGAGAGATCACCACAGAAGTCAGGCCACCATGAGCATTTCAGAGGGAAGAACCCTTCCAGATCAAGGGACAGGAGACCAGAGGTGGAAGCCAGAAGGTCCCAGCAGATCTTTCCTACAAGCTGGCCCGAGGCCCAACCGGGGAGCAAGCCCTCTCAGTACAGTCTGGAGGAGCTCCAGGCCCTAAGTACAGATTAGGGTTACAGGGACCCTGCTCTGGCTCAGGCTGTTCCCATCCCCTTCTTTCTCCACCCTGACTTGCTGAGCACAATGACAAGAGTGACTTCCTGAGGAGCTCACACGGAAAAGTGCCGAGTGTAGTGGCTGGGAGCCAAAAAGTGCCTCCTCAACAGATTTTACCCTCTGCAGAAGGCCTGAACTCAGCACAAGTGTAGCCAATTGCCTCTAATCAAAGGTGCGCATGAGCGCGCTTGCGTGCGTGCGTGTGTGTAAGTAAAGTAGGCCTTAGCAAACCCTATGCTCCACCTGTTTCACCTCTGCCAACAGTGGAACTGCAAAGACTGGGGAGAAGGGGACTCCAGAGTCTGGGTGATCAGGAAGAAGCTGCCCCATCTCAGCGCTCCTGTGGGTCCTAAAGGCTGGTCAGGACTGGAGCCCTGGGATCCTTCACCCTCCACTCCTCCACATCTTGAGCCTCTCATGCAGGAGGCACACATGGTCACAAGGGCTACCTACTCAGGCTGAGCACCAGGGGCAGCTCCATCTCCCCTCACACAACCCAAACTTCAGCCCAAACTTGACACAGGTAGGGCACAGGCACTTGGTCCACCCTGGCCTGCAATCCTTGGTGGCCAAAACTCCCAGGGAGTTTAGGCTTAGATGCTCTAGCACCTCAGATTCCAGATGCACCTCCTCCAGAAGCCCTCAGTGACCAACAGTCTTCTAAAAGACTCTAAAACATCACTTCCACTACAACATTAAGTGACTGGGAAACTTAAACACCCGCTGGGGATCTGCATCATCCTAGTGACGGGGAACTTTTTAAGCTTTCCATGATAATACACAGCTGGCTGCAGCACAGACACCATAGGTTCCCTACCCTTGTCCTAAGGCATGCCTTTCCACCTGCAGAGATGAGGTGAAGTGTGAAAACATCTGCCACCTGGAAACCCAGGACTTGCACAGGCTTCATGAGAGGAGATGAAATAAGTACCAGGGTGCTACTGGTTAGGAAGGTATTCTGAGGGCAAACCACAAGGTCAGTTTGAAGGAGCTTCATGAGGTCTACAGTAGGGAAAGTGAGCACCTATCTACCGCTAAAACCCGGAGACCAGGAACCACACTACAATCTAAAGAACGGCAATCTGGGATGCAAGACGTGAAGGCTGTCACTTCCCAAGAGCCGCATGGCTGGCCAACCAGCAGGGCACACTTTTGAAGTCAGCAAACTTGTTGCAACACTGAAACCGCACACCGCAGGTGGGGACTGCTCTGGGGCAACTGGGAACTGCATCCCTTGCATCCCGTGCCTGCACCCTGAAGCTTCCACCCGCTGTCTCGGTCTCATGCTTCCTATTTGCCTTTTCGCAGTAGGGCTGCTCCTGCTTCCTCCATGGCACACACCCCTCTGCCTACCACTGCCCCTCGGTCCTCTCGTGTCCTCTCCGCCCAGCCCGGCCGGCCAGACCAGTCACAGGGAAAGCCTGCTTCCCAGCCCGCCTGGCTCTGCCCACCTAAGCTCCTCCCCTCTTCTGAGTCGAAGAACTGTTTCCCAGTTTGGGGAACCGGCCCAAACGTGGAACCAAGGCCAGCTATCCACGGAGTGCTGCCTGGGAAGGATGCAAAGGCCTGGCCTTCACCTTCCACCCGGGAGAAAGTTAGAAGCGTGCCTGAGCTCCTCCTCGCCCCTGCCTCCAACTCGCAGTTGGCCCAAACTTAAGACGCAGCCCCGCAACCTCACCGTCCAGCATCTTGCCCTCCGCCTCGGAGTGGCCCTCTCGCCCGCCCCGGCCCCGCGTCTGCAAGAGCACCGAGTGACCTCATGCTGATGACTCAGCACGTCTCCGCTGGGCTCGCGCGCGCGTGGCGAGCCGAAGCCGAGCTGCGTCGCCGCCGCCCCTGCCGGCCAGGACTCCGCGCCGGGAGGCGCGGACCGACACCTGATGAGTCAGCGGTTCGCCAGGTCCGCAACCCGGGATCGCGCGCGTCCCAGCCCCGTCCCAGCGCCCCCCCGGGGGGGTGCCTGGTGTCCGCCGCGCGCACACCGGCGCCTGGCCTCGCCGCCGCCCCGCACACCCGGGCGCTAGGGTCAAGAACTATTTCCTAGCCAGTGGAGAAATCGAGGCCCGGGGCGCCGAGAGGGTTCACTACAGACCCTCGGCCAGGCCCCTGCGCCCGCCCACCCCGACCCGGCCCAGCGCACTTACCACACCGCAGGCCCAACAGGCCAGGGGGCGGGGACCGACGAGAGGGGTCCGGGCCCGCGGTTGGGGTTGGGGGGTGGCCGCCTACGCGGGCCGGGCCGAGTGCTCTGGGAAGGCCAGGCCGGGCTCGGGAACCGCCGTCGCCGCCGCCGCCGCCGCCGCCGCCGCTCCTCAGACGTCACATGATGTTTGGTCACGTGGGCTCCATTCATGAAGCGGCGACGCGGCCGCCCTCAGTTTAAAGGGGAAGGCGCGACACGGCGGGCGCATCCCACTGCGCCTGCGTAATCCCGTGCCGTCGCCCAGAGCAACGCGCACCGCGCCCCAGCAGGGTATCGCGGGACTGGCCCCAGCTCGCGCCCATGCGGCCACACCTCCGCCAAGACCCCAGAGCCAGGCTCCTGAGCCAAGGCTGGACCCATGCTGAAAGGGTATGGCTTAAGTGTCACACAGGCTTCCCATGGACCTTCCTCCAGTTAGGCTGATCTGGGCCTGATGTCTGGCGGGGAGAACCCTTGTGGTGCTTTCTTGTTCTTGCACTGATACCCAGTTTATTACTCATAGCTGGGATGCTTCTTGCATCCCAGATAATTAGTGTGGAGGGGATGTGGCTTTTCAAGGGCATAGCCGAGACCCCGGCCCAGGTCCTCAGAGCTACATAGGGTGTACAAGGCCTCTTCACTCATGGACAACTCCCCACGTCGAGCTGTACATGCCTCGGGCAGTTCCTGAAAGGTGTCTGGCACACACAGGAATTAAACGTTGATATATGAATTGCGGCTCCACCCCTCCCCCACCCTTAGTAGGGCTTGAACCGAGGGCCTTGTGGTTGCTAGGCAGGCACTCCACCACTAGGCTACACCGTGGTCTACCACAGACTGCGTTTTTTCTTTCCTGAGGTACTAACATCTGTCTGGATCTTTTCTCTGACTCTGAGTCTGGTTCTGCCTTTTTTTGTAAGAAGACCCCAGCACTGTTGAAAATTTCCAGAGGAAGAACCAACAAAGAGAAATTGGAAGGGTCCAATTTCTGCCTGATTCTACACTAATTTCATTATAAAAATAGTATTTTTTAATTTTTAAATTCTTTTTGAGCCACGGTCTTCTATGTAGTTCATAATGAGCATACTGAACCTTGAGCTCACTAGATAGCCTAGGCTAGCCTCGAACTCTGGGTGATTGTCCTGCCTCACCCTCTAGAGTGCTGGATTACAGCTGTGTACCACCACGCCTGGCATTGCTCCCCTCCCCCCCCCGCCCCCAGCACTGGAGATTGAGTCTGGGGCTTTAGCACTGAGAACATCCCCCTAGCCCCTTTTCTTATGTTTCACTTTGAGACAGGGTCTCACTAAATTACTAAATTGCCCAGGCTGAGCATGAGTTTTCAATCTTCCTGCTTCAGTCTCCCAGAGTTCTGGGATTATAGTTGTGTGAGCCACCACATCTGGTCAGTTTCTGGACTTTCTACTCCATCCTCTCTCCTTCCCAGGTATAAAGCCAAGAAGGATGACTCACTCTGCCAGGTGGACAAGAAGGTGACAAGAGAAAAGCCAGGCTCCAGTGCCCTCAAGGGGTTCAGTGAGAGTCTGACAGGGACCAACCCAGGAGTCTCCAAATCCATCCATCTGGCAAGCCGCCAGGAAACTGTCTTTGAGTGACTCCTAAGCACAGTGTCACCAGCTGCCATAAACGTCTCTGGACAGTTCTTGTTCTCTTCTCATTAAGGCAGTGGATAGTAACTTTTACCTTTGTTCCCCACACTGGGCATAGCCCAGATCTCACAAAATAGAGGAGCTCAGTAGTCTCATTATGTCTTTAAAGCTCTCAACTTTTTTCTTTTTTTAATGAAATTGAGTCTGACCACACTGCCCAGGCTGCCTTCCCACTCCTGGATTCAAGAGTATCTGGGAGGTGGGCATGGTGGGGCATATCTATAACTCCAGCATTCTGGGAGGCTGAGATAGGAGGATTACTGTGAGTTCAAGGCCAACTTGGGCTACAAAATGAGTTCAAGCCAGCCTGAACTGAATAGTGAAACCCTGCCTCAAAAAAAAAATAAAGCCAGGTGTGATGGCACACTTCTGTAATCCCAGCACGTGGAAGGCTGAGGCAGGAGGATCTTGCAAGTTTGAAACCAGCCTACGCTGCAAAGTGGGTCCAAGGCCAATCTAAACTGCATAATGAGACCCTGTCTCAAGAAAGTCCAAAAAACAAAGTGAGCTTAAGGCCAGCCTGAACTTCAGAGTGAGACCCTGTCTCAAAAAACCACACCAATAAATAAATAAGGCATTTTGAAAAATAAAATAAAATAAAATTTAAAAAGTATCTGGATATGGGCCGGGGATTTAGCTCAGTGGCTTAAGCGCCTGCCTGGCAAGTGCAAGGTCATGAGTTCGATCCCCGGTACCAAAAAAAAAAAAA
The DNA here is from genome assembly GCA_004027295.1 of Dolichotis patagonum. Taxonomy (NCBI): domain Eukaryota; kingdom Metazoa; phylum Chordata; class Mammalia; order Rodentia; family Caviidae; genus Dolichotis; species Dolichotis patagonum. The sequence goes on along the minus strand of PVJX010001896.1, from coordinate 113,878 downwards.
AAAAAGTATCTGGATAGGCCTGGGGTTTAGCTCAGCAGTATAAGTGCCTGCTTGGCAAACACAAGGTCATGAGTTTGATCCCCAGCACCAAAAAAAAAAAAAGAGGTATCTGGATAGCTCAGCACATTGTCCAATACCTGTAATCCCAGCACTTGGGATGCTGAGGTAAAAGGATCAAAAGTTCAAGAAGTACATCACCATTGCCAGCTAGGCGTTCAGGGTGTTTTTTCTTAATCCTTCAATTTTTAATGTACAAAACCAGAAAACATTAAAGCAAAACAAAACAAAAACAGGTAACAGAGATTTAGCCTGGGACCAAGTATGGTCCTATTTTCTGCATCTCCTGTGTCTTGCAGTTATTTTTATCCTGCTCAGAAGGGCCAAAAAATCAAGTCTGCCTGGGCAGCTTTGTGGCTTAGTGAGACCCTGTCTTGAAATAAAGAGAAATGTGGCTATGCGTCTGGGCCCTGGGTTCAATTCCCAGCATTAAAAAGAAAAGAAAAGAAAAAGAAGAAGAAAGAAAGATAAGCAAATAAAAGAAAAAAGAAGAGAATTTTCAGGGTATCCCTGTCAGTCCCATGCAGGAATCTGCATGATTAACCTTCAAGACTGATATAGCAGGGGATATAACTCAGCAGCACAGCACCTGCCTGGTAAGCACAAGGTTTAATTCCTGGTATCCCCAAAAAGAGCTGATACTTAGCCAGGTGTAGAGGCACACACCTGTAATTTAGGCACTCAGGCTGAGACAGGAGGATTGAAAGTTCATGTCCTCCCTGGGCAACCCTGTGTCAAGATAAAACTGAGTGTAGTGGCACACAGCACTAATCCTAGCACTTGAGAGCCTGAGGCAGGAGGATCACTGTGACTTCAAGGCCAGCCTGACTATACAGCAAGACTCTTAAAAAAATTGTAATAGGGCTGGGGATTTAGCTCAGTGGCATAAGCACCTGCCTGGCAAGTGCGAGGTCGTGAGTTCGATCCCCAGTACTGCCAAAAAAAAAAAAAAAATCGTAATAAAGGACTGGGGATGATACAGGTCAGTGGTGAAATGTCACTGGCTTTAGTGCCTCAAAAAAGAAGAGAAAAAAAAAAAACTAAAGACTGATGTTCAGGCCCTCCGCATTCCTCCAGTACTGTTTCCTACTGTGGGGGCCACTACCCTCCTGCAGGCAGCTTGCCTGTCTCCCGACACCCCCTCATTCTAGCCTCCCAAGCCCCATTCTGGTCAGGCTATGTATGCCCTCCCTAGGATGATCCCAAGACCCCATTGTCTCCTCCTAGAATCAGCAGGCCCTGGTGCTGCTGGGAGGCTCAGGAAGTGTAGGACTTGGTTGGTGTCACACCCCAACAGGGCCATCTTGCTTTCTGTGTCATTTCAGACCCTCTCTGGTGCCTGTCCCTGTTCCCTGCCTATCATTCTGAAGCCTGATCTGCGTAAGGATTAGCCTGGCACAGGAAAGAGCAAAGAAAGAGCCCCCTCTATCCAAGGCAGATGAGAGTTGCAGGCAATTTCTATCAGGAAATTGAGGCAGAAGCTGGACCAAGTAGAAAGAGCCAGTTCATCCACCTGGCCACTGGGCGGGAAGTAGACGCCAGACTCTGCCCCATTCTGATGGGCGCTTTCCAGGACTGGGAGTTAATGGAGCCAGTAGTGATAGGAGTTGTGTCTCATTCAGCTAAGCCTTGATCCGGAGCCCCTTTCATGATCTTCCGCATGGCAGAACGGGTCCTTTGCCCCAGAGCCCTCTCTGTTTAACCTGCTCCAGATGCACATAAAGCACATCTCCACCTGAGTCCCATTCTTGTGGTGACTTGTGGCATTCATCTCCCCTCAGCCTGCCCCACTGAGGGCTCCATGTGGTACCACCCTCACCCCCACTTCTGGCCTTTTCCTTAATGAGTGGGAAGCATCCCAGCCTCTGCCTGCTGAAATCCAGGGCCTTGTTCTCAGCCTTCACAAAGGCTGGACCTGGGACCCCCACCTTGCTCTGGGACCCTTGAGATGTCAGATATGTGGCCTCTGGCACAGTCTTTTCTGGAGGAATCTTTGTATCAGGGGAGGGAGTGGTTCTGGGTGCCCATAGCCATAATGCTAGAAACTCACCACTTAGCAGGTGCCCACTGCTACCCACACAGCAGGGACCTGGTCTCAGGAGGGGCTGGAGACATGCTGTCCTCTTGCACCACCCGGCCCAGCAGAGGGTCCTCTGCCAGCTCCAAGCTAGGCTAGGCTTGGGCCTGGGGAAGGCCATAGATAGGAGGGCGAGGACTCTGGTGGTCACTATGGCCAAGTTACCTGTGCTCTGCTGCACTTCCTCCCACTTTTCTTCTGCCTCAACTTCCCTTAGATTCAACAGATTGGGTTTTTGTCCCTAAATTGTGCTCCACCTGCCCTCAGCCACCTTGGTTCTTCAGTGGCCTCCCCTCAGCTCTCCCAGCTCAGCTGCCAGATTCAGCTCTCCACGTGACCCGCCCTGCACAGCTGGGCCACCCTTCACGTGGGGTCAATGGTTAGAAGTCAGGGAACTGGGAGCTTTTGGAAGCCAATTTATTCAGCCTAAAGGGTCCAGAGAAAAATGACAAGAACAGGAGCAGTAGCCCAAGTACTTGGGTGGTGGAAATGAGCCCTTTTCCCAAACATCCCCTGGAGTCATGGGACCTGGGCTCCTAGCACTGGGCTTGGGGTTCCTGGACCCAAAGGTCCTCACATGGGAAGGTGCCTCTGGTATGAAGAAGGGCAGCAGGATACCTTGCATTTATTCCCAGGAGGGCACAGAGCTCAAGCCAGCTGACAATGGAAGCAGGGAAGGCCCCTGCAGGCATTGGCTATAGAGGAAGCTAGAGGAAAGGGGGCCCAAGAAGCCAGCCCTGGACTGGGCTTGCACTCTGGGGCCATGAAGTTTCCTGGGAGAAGTCAGGTACCCCTCTCCCTGACTGCGACCCCAGCTGAGTCTGACTGAGCCAGGCCACAGTGGCCAGCTGCCTGCTTAGAAACACTGCATGGCCTTGAAGAGAAGAAAGCAGAGCACAGTCAGATGTGGTGACACACACCCATAATCCTAGTACCTAAGAGCCCAAGCAGGAAGACTACTGAGCCCAGAAGCTGGGCCACATGGCCAAGATGCCATCGAAAGAAAGAAAGAAAGAAAGAAAGAAAGAAAGAAAGAAAGAAAGAAGAAAACGGAAAAGGAAAAGGAAAAGGAAAAGAAATAAAAAGAAAGAGAGATAGATGAAGAACAGGGCAGGCAGCCAGGATGGTCAGTCCTGCCCTGTTGGGGCCAGGCTGTGGCTGGAAGACGACAGGGAGGCTCCTCCTCTGGAGTCCTTCTTAACCTTGTCCAGGACGGTCTTCTTGATGGCAGCAGGAGAGACCGTCTCCTGGTCAGCCATGGTCTGCAGCTCCCTGCAGAGGCAGTGAGTAGTTGGGCCCAGGGCTCTGTTTCTTTCCAGAGCCCACAGTACTAGCTCACACCTGCCATCCTGGGGCAGCACTGTGCTGTCACCCCTACATCAGTACCACCTGCAGTACCCTCTGCCAGCCACACCCTGCCCCACATGGCTACACAGATCCTGCTCACCCCATTTAGGGTCACTGAGTCTACCTATAGCACCCCCAGACCCAGAGCTCTCATTCTAACCAGGAGGCATCTCTGCCTCTCTGTTCCCCTACAAGCAGTACTGGGATGCCAAGCCCTGCATCTAAGCCTTGCTGTCAGGTGTGGCACTAGAGGGCAGGCATGGTGGCACCCTGTAGACTGATACTTGGAACAGTGCCTTCCTTTGACCTGCTACAGGATCCCAGCCAGTCTGCTTCTGACTCTCGGTGGGGGTCTCCCTGTGTCAGGGTGCTTCCCCATGTCCTGCTTACCTAACTTCCTTGTCCCTAGCAAGGCCATGAGGAAGGCATTGAGATTGAGATTGAGCCCCTGTGTTAGGGGCTGGAGATGGCCTCCAGCCACATGTGACCCTGCATCCTGACAAGACAATGGAAAGGAGTGAGGGGAGTTGTGCCCCCAGTCAGCTTTGGGTTCCTTGTGTCCTGCCCAAGGCCAGGATACAGCTCAGGGAATATCTGACTGAGTTGCTGCTTTGGGCCCAGGTTCTGCTGCATGTAGCACACAGAAGGGACTGGGCAGCAGGGCCCACCGTGTGCGGATGCAAGAGGCTTCCACAGCGTTGATGAGCAGGGAGCGGAAGCCCCCACTCTCCAGCACGTGCAAGGCATGGATGGTGGCCCCGCCAGGAGAGCAGACATTGTCCTTGAGCTGGCCTGGGTGCTCCTCCGAGTCCAGTAACATCTTGGCGGACCCCTGCAGTCAGAGAGAGGGGCTGAGGGCGGTGGGGTACCCACCTGGCTCTGCAGGTGCTCCTGCTGACTTCCCACAGTCTGCCCCAGCATCCATCCCCACAGTCGGCAAGGAGCAGCCCCCATCAGAGGCTCGGAGACACTGACCAGGAGGGCCTGAGCCCCCAGGCGCACTGCCAGGCGCCTTGGAAGCCCCATCTTCACACCGCCATCAGCCAGGGCATCCAGAGCTGTGAATGCCTGCCAGAAGAAGGCACCCTGAGCCCCCATTCCAGCCTCTCCCCCAGGGTTCAGAACAGGAAGTAGGGTGGAGCAGGGTAAAGCACCAGTTCCTAGAGCCTTAGAGCCCCCACCCCAGCCCTGGAAGGGGACCAGCAACAGAGTTGCCCTGAGACCCTGGGAACTGCCCACCTCCCCCCCCCCACTCCCAGTCTCACATAGGCAGGGCCACTGCCGCTGAGCCCTGTGACAGCATCAATCAGGTCCTCCTCAACCTCTGTACAGAAGCCCACACTGCCCAGCAGCTGCTCCAGGAGTCTGGCATCCTCCACCTGGGCATGGGTGCCCGTGGCGTATACGGTGACCCCCTCCCGCACTACAACTGGGGTGTTGGTCATGCAGCGGATAACCTTGGGGGCTGCCCGATATGCCATCAGCTTCTGGAGGAGAAATCAACTGTGTCCACTCTGACCTTGGCCATCTGCCTTTGGCCCAGGAGGGTATGGAAGCAGACCATGCCTCCAACCTGAGTTCCCACCTCGACCTGGGATCAGCATCCCACGCGGTGGAGAACCCAGTGATGGAGGGCAGAGCTCTGGACCCTGTGTCTCTCCTCCTTCTCTAGGACCTGCTAGCCTGGAAGCACCCACCTTCTCAATGGAGTTAATGGTGACACCAGCTGCACAGGACACTACAAGGTGCCTGTCCTCGATGTTAATGCCGATCTCATCCAGGACGAAGGGGATGATGTGTGGTTTCACGGCCAGGAAGAGCACATCGCTATGCTGAACTGTCTCCTTGTTGTGGGGTGTCAAGTTCACCCCTATCTTCTACAAATGTGCAAGGCACCTCAGCCTGCCCCAGGGGCTGTCTAGCCCCACGGGACCTGCCCTGCCTCCCCTGCAAGCCCCACATGTAGAACAACCAGATGCTGCTATACTGTGGGCCGAGGGAGTGGGGCCCGCAACCACTCAACCACCCTTCCAGTATAGAAGTAGGGGAAGCAGTCTGCTCCGTGTGTGTTCCTTTTGCAGACAGAAAGGGAGGCATTTTGTCCAGGCTTCAGCCCTGGCCCAACTCACATCAGGTGACAGCCTCTAGAGACCCATGCCCCTCAGCTCGGGTGGTCTTACCCTTGGATCTGAAAGCCTAACTCAGTCCTGGCAAACCAGATGTATTCAGCTCCCAAGCACGTCTTACCTGGCCCCCAAGCAAAGGTCCATCTGCTTGACCCCTGTTCAATCTTTAATCCTATGCCCCACACACGCCCTTTCCTACTGACTGTACACATGGCCAGCAATGGGAGCCAGTGGCAGGGTGAAGAGATATAGGGTCATTCTTCTCACTAGGCAGGAGACTACAGCCCCCCCCCCACACACACTCATGGGCCATCGCTATCAGGGCTGTCACATCCCCAGCTCCAAATATATGCTGTAGAGACCCAGTCTTCCATCAACCCTTCACCAGGCACCTACCCTGAGAGCAGAAACTGTGTCCAGATCCATGTCTGGGGAGCTGGCTATTATCTTGTGAGCGGCCAGGACACCTGGGAAAACAGAGTTCCTCCTTCAAGGAAATGTCATGCTTCCCTCCCTCATATTCCCAGGAAAGACACTGAAAAGAACCCTCCCCAACCAAGACAGCAACCCCAAACATAGGGACACTGCTTTTTCCCCACTCCTGTGTCCATGAAAGCCACACACCCACTTCGGCAGGCAGCCCCGCTTAAGGTTAAATAAAGGGGCCCAGTCTCACTCAGCCCCCTTTCCGGGTCCCAAGGTTCACCTGCCGCTGTGAAGCCCTTGGCCAGGGCGAAGGCCAGCTGGCCAGCCCCGATGAAGCCCACGCTCATGATGTCTGCAGGTCCCACGCCCACTGTCTTTAGAGCTGGTAACGGCTCTCTCTGCAAGGGGCAGCTGAGAGGCAAGCCGAGCAGGACGAAAGGCAAGAAGTTAGGTGGGCACCTCTGGCCTGGACAGCCTAACGCTCCCTGTTGCTGTCCATCCGGGGCGCCCCGCCTGGTAACTACCCCCAGCTCCCGGCCAGGAGCCGGGTGTCGGCCAGCTGCGAGGCTCCAGTACCTCAGAAAAAGGCCAGGGACCCGCAGCAGTTCCGACTAGGAGAGGAGCTGGCTCAGACCCAGCTCCCGGATCTCCCAGGTCCAAGCCCCCAGACCCAGAACTTCCACCGCAGAACCCCAAGTCCGCCCCCAGCCAAGATACCCAGGTGCCTATCTCGGGTCTTCAGCGCAGCACCCGCCACGCGGCACTCACCGGCCCCGCCTCTGTGGTCTGCCTCCAGCCAATCCACGTTGCAGCTGCAGCGCGCCGGCCAATCGGGAGCCTCAGCCGCATCCTGGGCGGTGCATCCCCCCCTCCCAGGCGGGGCAGGGCCAGACCTGCTAGCTGGGGCGGTGCCTGAGAGTGAGGCTCCTCCTCAAAGAGGTGGGTGCTCTCCTTCATGCAGCTTCCTGGCCGCCCCTTTTCACAGTTGGGCACCCTCTGTGATCTCTGCCTCCTAGTCCCTGAATGTTTTCCAAACAGGAGGTGGCCACCTAGTAAATAGGAGAGGCTCATCCTGTAGTGTCTCAGCTCCTAAATCCCCCTCTCCCCTTTTCATCCTCCGAGTCCCTGGGATTTTTCTGCCCTGGGTTAGGGAAAATAAGATCCTAATCATTAGCAGCACAATTTTTAATACTAAATCTTGGAAACAGCCAAGATGCCCATCAACCACAGAGTGGATGCAAAAGATGTGGTATTTTTGTACAATGGAGTATTACTCAGATATGAAAAAGGATGATCTTGAGGCCTTCATAGGTAAATGAAGACAATTTGAGATTATCCTCACTAGTGAAATAAGTATTGTGTCTCTAGTGTAAAAAGTAATAAGAAATGTAGGAGTAATAAAACCCAAAATGTGTAATTGCTACTGTAAAAAAGAGGAAAAGAAAGTGCTCTACAGGATACAATTGCGTGTATGTTTAAGTGTGTAAGATGAATGACCATATTACTGTTTTTGTTATATCATGGAGCAGAACTGTTAACAGTCTCATTGCTTGAATGTGTACTTTGTATGTTTTAACTTTGTAACTTGAACAACTATTTCCAAGATGACAGTATGTAAGTTATCAAGTAATGATTTCTTAGTATTTTTTGTTCTTTTCTTTTTTTTCCTTGGAATTTTGTATCGTTGCTATCCTTTTTTCTATTTTGTTTTGTTTTTAAATAAAGTTTTTAAAAAAATTTTTTTAAAAGAGCCTAATTATCTCCTCTCAGGCCCTAGGATTACTTAGGGCAAGCACGTTTGCCTGCTTTGAGACCACAGGGCAGTTAGGGATCCCCAGCAACTGGACCAGGGGCAGGTAAAAATTATCACCACCACATTCCATCCTCCACCAAGGGCAGAGATGGCATGCTTTATTTTTTCTGCTCTGGGCCTTGATGAGGACATTTCTGCCCCTGTGGATGGGCTCCTGGGTTTGTAGTTAAACGTGTGTTCCAAGGTGATAACGTAAACCCATGACACAAAACCTAGGAGTTTGTTATGCTTCAAGAGCAGAGCTCCCTTTTGTAAAGACTGCTTTTCCCCCCTGGTGATAATGACAAATAATACTCCTCCTTAACACATCCTGGCCCAGGGAGCAACCATCAGCAGAACCAGCTCAAGATGAGCCTTCCACATGCCTTCCATGTGCTCTTCTTGAGCCTTGACCCCTCCTCAACCGTGTCATGGGTCCTCTGAAATTTAGATTGGATGGTGTGTTGTGGGCAGAAGGTCATTAGACAGTGAGAAAATAGGGGACCTCAAAACAAGTTGTGTCTAACTTGCTTTAGAGTCTTGGCTAGCAAAAGAAAGAAAGAGGTAAGTGGAGTCCCTCCCCTGAGAGTTGGGAATGGCATGGCTCATGTGCTTCTACGTTACCTGGTGACATGAGCTTCGGACCCCTTGAAAATATGCTCTTGAGCCCCACGTACCCACCTTTCCTAATAAAATACATTGATCCAGACCCCTCTCCTGCTGGCCAGCTGAGGTCACTTGGCTCATATGGTGTTGCCCAGGACTGGCTCTGGGCCTCTGAAGCTTAAAACTGCTGGGGTTGCACTGCTTAGAAGGTGCAACAACCTGTCTCCCCATGCCTGAAGCCTCTAGGACCCCCAGAGGGGATGTGGGTTGCTGGTGAGTATTAGGAGCCCATAGGAAGGAGGAGGCTGAGTTCAGCATTGATCTTCCTTCTTCCCACTGGTCCACCCAAGCCTTCCTGGCTTGTCATCATTGAGGGACAGAACCTCTGTCTCTTCTTCAGGAGGCTGTGCCCTGATTCTTAGGAGACAAGGTCAGTTTTCCCTGCACCCAGAACCCAGAGTGTCCCCAGGACCATGTCCTCTCTCAGTGAGGTTCCAGTGTAGGCTCTCCCCGAGCATGCAGGGAGGGGGTAGTTAGTACAGGAAATGCAATTGCCACAGCCCCGTAGCAGAGACCACTCAGCCAGAGCCAGGGTGCAAATGAACACCTGCATTTATTTGCTGCTCATGGACCTCGGGAGCCAGCCAATGGTGCCTGGGTCTACCCCAGGCTGGTCCACTCTGGGGTCACATGCAGGAGAAGCTGACTGGAGCATGGAGGATGATGGTACCAGCATCAGCCTTGGCAGTTAAGACAGCTGGACAACTGGATGCTTGGAGGAGTCCTAGGAGGCTGCCCCAGGCCTCACCATCTGTTCAGATCACCTTCCAACCCAGCCTGCGGGATCCTGCGGCAGGTACTACCCCAGTTGCTGGGTTACGACCCATCATGGGTGTCCAGGTGAAGCTCCGTTGCTGGGTGGAACCCATCTCCTCCACACACTGCTTCTGGTAGTACTACTGGCTTCGGTGGGCCCTTGAAGGATCCCACCAACACCTCCAACCTATTGAGCTATAACTCAGTCCTTGGCTGTGGCCACTGGGAGGCCCTGTGGAGGCTGGTAAGGCTGGTCCTGATTTCCAGGCTTCTTCTCTGTGAGCAGACAGTCCCTTGTGGGGTTCTGGGAAAACCCCTTCTGATAAGGAGCCTCTAGCCCCTCTCCTAACCTCCCTTGCTGGTTCCGGGGCTCTACCTGACCCATACCCCACCTGAGCACCGTCTCCAGACACTGATGGGCATCCCCAAAGTCTTTTAGGCCCAGTGTCCCGGTTACAAAATGGGTCACAGCAGCAGGTGTTTCAGAGGGTTTCCATGTGTCACAGTGACCTGCACTGAGCCTAGGGAGGGCTGAAAATGAGAGAAAAAGATTAGAGATGGAGACAGAGACAGAGATGAGAAAGTGAGAGCCAGGAGTGTCCTCTGCCGCGTCTGCTCTGAGCCCTCAGCCTCCCTGCTGCTGACCCCTGGTGTCCCAGTTCACCTTGGTCATCCTCCTGTGCCTGGGGCCACAACCGGTGATGGCAGGTGGGCAGGCAGCCACTTGACAGGCTACAGGGCAGGCATGAAGCGGATCCTCTGCGAGTAAGCCAGGTCGGCAACGTAGAGGAGCAAGTTGACGTATGTGAAAATGGCTATCACCAGCTGGCTGTCCCAGGAGCAGCTGCCCCGGGGGCAGTCAGGGGGCCGCCTGGGCTTCCCGTATTTGGGATCGAAGCAGAAGACAGGCCAGATCACGGCAGCGCTGAGGTACAGGAGTACAGCCAGAAAGGTATACACGACCACAAGGCGGTCGAAGGGGCAGCCCAGGGCCCCCATGTGGCCCATCACGCTCAGGGCCACCACAGCCACTGTGACCAAGAAGCACAAACTGTAGACGGCCACGCACCATTGCATGGCCGCATAGCGCCCATAGTGGCTGTCATGAACAAGTGCCCCAAAGATGATGCAGGCAACGAAGGCCTGGACAATCTTGAGAAGCCCTGACACCGTGGCCATGTAGCTAGCTACCTGGCCAGGCCGTGCCCTCGTCAGGGCCACTTCAGAGGCGTAGGCCAAGAAGAGGAGCCCAGCGAAGACACTGGCCGCCAGGCGGAAGTTCCGGGCTGTGCAACCGGCAGGCTCGGGCAGGCACTGGAGCTGGGTGAAGTAGAGCGGGTAGATGACGGCGGCTGTGGCACACAATAGCGTGGCCAGCATGGCAAAGGCTGCAGTGAAGTTGCCCCAGGAGAGGCGCAGGCAGCCATGAAGCTTCGTGAACTCACAGGCCACCACCAGGACAGACAGGGCGAAGCAGAAGCCCCAGGCAGCCATGCAGAAGGTACCTTGGACGCCAGCGAACCCGCCTCGGTGGGCAACCAGGCTGAAGGTGGTGCAGCCGAAGATCAGCTGCAGCACGCGGGCAGTGCCCACTGGGGATGTCACGGCGCCCAGGTGTAAGTATGCACCCCCGGGGGGCTCCATGGTGCCGCTCATCTGGCTGGCTGCCTCCTGCCCTCACACAGAGCCCGGCAGTCCTGGGTCTCCACCCGGCTGAAGGCCTTCTGTCCGCTGCAGTGGTGGCAGGTGCCGGCAGCCTGCGGCGAAGAGCCAATGGTGACATTGCAGCAAGGCAGCCTCTCTGCAGCCTGTGTGGGGAGCCCCCTCCCCCAGCACTATAAATAGACAGCGGCGCTCAGAGCCCTGGAATAGCAGCCCGCGTGCCTGTGCCCATCCTGGAGGGCCATCTGACCCCAGTGTCCCAAGAAGAACCCCTGCCAGGACCCATGGCTGCTGGTGCCGCCCACCTCCCAGCCTCCTAAACACCTGCGTCTTTCAGTCCGGTCAGTGTGGGGGAAGGGTGGGAGTGATCTGGGTCACCCCAGCTCCAGCAGCAGACGGGGCCAGCAGTTTGGGAATAGCGCAGGGAAAGGGAGGCGGGGGCGGGTGGGGGCGGAGGGGAGTTCCTCCTCCTCATCCCGCCTCTCCCCGCAGTAGCTTGGTTCAGGGCCCTGCTCACTTCCAGCGTGCTGTTGTCTTTGACCTTGAGATTCACACACCTCTGACCTCCAGAGCTGTGGGGGAGGAAAAGGTGGAGCGTGTGTATCCTGGGCCTTACCCACATTCATGGGGAGGTATGAACTTCAGTTGTTTATTACATGGGGGTACCCTTATGAAGCACTTGTCGTTTTTCACATGTGAGCACCAAGCAGGGTCTCACTCTGTAGTCAGAGCTGGTGTGAAATTGACTGTTACCCAGGCTGTTTTTGAACCCAAAATCCTTGAGGCTGGAACTGTGGCTCAGTGGTAGAGCTCTTGTCTTAAGTGTATTTGAGATCCTTCAGTCTCAGCCTCCTGAGTTCTGGGGTTACAGGTGTGTGCCACCACTCCTTACTTATACTCTATTTTTTCCCCCAAAACTGGGGATTGACCTCAGGGGTGCTCTGCCACTGGGCTACATCCCCAACCCAACCCTTTTTAGTTTACTTTTTATTTTGAAACAGGGTCTCCCTAAGTCATTAAGTTGCCTAGGCTGAGCTTAAACTTGTGAGCCTCCTGCCTCAGCCTCCCAGAGTGTACAGACATGTGCTACCATGTCCAGTTATCCTCAACTTTGTTTTTTTTTTTTTTTTTTGAGACAAGGACTCACTATGTGGTACAACCAGGCCTTGAACTGGTTTGTGTAGTTTTAGACGGGCCTTTTTGGAGGTGGCTAAATCTAGAGTGTGTGATTAAGATGGTGGGATTAAGGGTGGGTGATTGCTGCACTGATTGGATTGGCATTGCCTTAATCCCAGTAGACTGGATACAATTAGAAGACAGAAAGAAGTTGCTCTCTCCCTTGTTGCTTTTGCTGTCTTCTGTCTGCCATGAATTGTTCTCCTTTGTGAAGCTGCCCTGCCTTGCAGCCAGCCAACTATGGATTGAATCCTCTACAAACTGTGAGCTAAATAAATGTTTTCCCCTTTAACTTTGGGTGTTGGGTATTTTGTCTCAGCAATGAGAAAAATAACTGAGACACCCATACGCAAGAATTTTTTGTTTTAAAGTACCGGAGACAAAAGCAAGGGTCTCTATCACTTACCTACATCTGCAGCCCAGAAATTATTAATATCTTGCCTTGTCATTTCTCTAAATGACAGCTATGACAGTCAGACTCTAGATATTTCCGCAGGTGTTTCCTCTGAGGAAGACCATGTCCCTAAGGACCTGCAGCACCATGGTCACACTAGGGAGACTTGAGAATGGGCACCTGGTGTGGTCCACAGTCAGTTTGCCTTACCTATCCCCAAAATGCACCTGAGCGACTTTTAAATTTTTCACCAAGATTGGGGTCAAGATTGTGGGTTGCTCATGGCTGCTGTGACTCTCACCTGTTCTTTACTCTGCGGTCTCCCCCACTTTCCTTGTATTTCATAACAAAGACTTGGGGTTTTTTGGTTTTGTTTTGTTTTTTCCTGTCCTAGAGGTTGAACCCTGAGCTACTCCCCAGCCCTTTAAAATTTTCTTTTAGAGGGGCCAGGGGTTTAGCTCGGCAGCTCAAGTGCCTGCCTGGTAAGCCTGAGGTTGTGAGTTCCATCCCCGGTACCAAACTGGAGCCCCTGTGATTGCTAGACAGGTGCTGTGCTGCTGAGCCACATCCCCATAAAAATGTATTTTGAGACAGGGTTTCACTATGTAGCCCAGGCTAGCCTTGAATTTGTGGTGATCCTCCTGCCTCAGTCTCCTGAGTGCTGGGAATATAGGTGTGCACCACCATGCCCAGTTTAACACTGATTTTCTTGGAGAGCCCTGCCAGGGACTTTACAGACTGTTCTCCAACGGGTAATGGCTGACTATTTCTTCATGGCTGGCATCCAGCTAACAGGAGACATACTGTGAAAGGCCTAGCATCTGGTGGGGCAGGGTCTCTATGGGGTCTTAGCCTCTGCTGGTGCTTCCCCAGGGTGGGGTGAGGAGCTGCTGCTTTCAGGTGTCTGGTAGTAAGGTTCCTAGAGCAGTTACCATAAAGTGAGGAGGACACATGTTCACCATGGCTCAAGGCCTGCGACTCTCTGATATGATTGATGTCTGGACCCCTGGCGTGGCGAGAATGTCAAGGAGGCCCTGGAAGGTCTGTCCCCAAGGCATCTGAGCCTTTTGCTCCCCAGGCTTGGGGGTAGGGCTCCTGACCACCAAGGGGCATGGAGAAAATGATTTAACTTATCTCACATGAAGATGTGTAATACTGTCGCTCAAGTGCCTGGTAAGCAAATCATGACACTAGATCTTGCTGGGTTGCTGGCTGGCCGGCTGGCTGGCTGGCTTTCTTTTGTTTTCTTTCCTTTTTTTTTTCCTTTTTTTTTTGAGCTAGCCCAAGCTGGCCTTGAACTCTCAGTGATTCTTTTGCCTCAGCCTCACCAATACTGAGATTCCAGGTTCTCGTCACCATGCCTTGTGGGGTTACTTGTTTTCTCCTCTCTTCTCTTCTCTTCTCTTCTCTTCTCTTCTCTTCTCTTCTCTTCTCTTCTTTCTGTG
>PVJX010001896.1:0-99854 GCA_004027295.1 Dolichotis patagonum | reverse complement strand
AGCACTTGGGAGGCTGAGGCAGGAGGATCCTTATGAGTTTAAGGCCAGCCTGGGCTACAAAGTGAGCTCAAGACAGCATGAACTGCATAGTGAGTGAGACACTGTCTCAAAAAGACAAAAAAATAAAAAATTAAATTGAATTATTTTAAAAAGCAAAATTAAAATAATAATAATAATAATAATAATAATAATAAGTAAATTGCCCTGGCTGGCCTAGAATTTTAGTTCCTCCTGCCTAAGCCTCCCAGGTAGAATTCAGTCATTTATTTTTCTTTTTATTTATTTATTTATTTATTTAGTTAGTTAGTTAGTTTCTTTCTTTCTTTCTTTCTTTTGTCTCTTTTTGACTTAACTACATAAACTGCCACTCTTGTCCTGCTGCTGACTTGTACATCTGTCCTCCTGTACTCTGCAAACAGAGGAGGACAGCACTGGACATTTCCACAGAGCCCTGCCTCAACACTGCTAGTGCCCCAGTATCCCTGGACACTCAGGGCTGGGAGGCAGGCAGGAGTCAGGCGCTCTGTGGAGGTCACAGCAGGAAAACCCTCAGGGAGCCCTGTCGGGGACTCTGTGTTCTGAGTGGGCGCGGCCCTGGGAGTCAAATGCGGCAGTGTCCTGGGGAGTGTGCCTGCAACTGTCTGGCAGTCCTTAGAGCCTCCTGTCTGGCCCCATTCTGAGTCCGCTTGGCCTCACAGGGTGAGGGAGCCCTTGGGCCCTGCCCAGGAGAGTTGTCCAGCCCAGCGGGGCCCGAGGATCACTGGGCCAGGCCTGGAGAGGAAGACCCCGGAGAAGGGACAGCAAGTGCTGGGCTCTTGTCTGGTCCCAGACTCCTGGACTCGTGCTGGGATTATAGGTGTGCCCCACTACACCCAGCCCAGCTCAAAGTTTCTTTTCTTTTCTTTCTCTGACTCAAATTTTCTAAAGCTAAAATGGAACACTTTCTAACAACCAGAGATGAGAATAATTAAAAAATAAACTTTGTTTTATGAAGCATTAAAAATTAATTTAAGATAATAGATGACCAGATTTATATTGTATGAATAAAAAACTTGATCTTACAAAAATGTCACCATATTTTTTAGAACAGTTTTAGGTTTACAGAGCAATTGATCAGATCATATGGAGTTCCTACACAATGCTTCTCTTTGTCGACATCTGACAAGAGCTTGTTGCAGTTGTTACATTAATGAACCAATTAATGAACCAATATTATATTATAAATAATAACTAATTACAGGTGACGCATACCTGGAATTCCAGAACTCTGGGAGGCTAAGGCAGGAGGATTGCAAGTACGCTCTGCCAGGACAACTTTACTTCAAGTATTAAAAAGTGTACAGGCTAGCCCTGAAGCAAGGCCAGCAGATTGCTATAGCTGCTGGTTTCAAACAGGAGCCTAAAGAGAATTCTTTCTGTGGTCTGTTGGCCATTTCAGAACTTTGGAAATGGAATGGTCAATTCATCAGAAAGAAATAGCAAGTGAGTATGGCAGACTTTCGGTGGCCCAAAGGAGAGAGACCCTGGTGCATCGGGACCTGCACCATGTGGTTGATTCAGGGTGCCGGGAGAACAAGGAGCTCCTTCCCTCTCTGGGGGGCGGCTGTGATCCTGCCAGCACGCAGGCTGAGAATCAGACATCTCATGTCGCCCTGTCCCCTGTCCTGTGTCCCCACCCCCCTTAGCAAGTGGGAGCCAGTTAACTACACATCTTGTGAAAAGATTGGCTATGTTATTTAGTATGAACTCTCCATATGCAAGGATAAGGACAACCATTTGGAAGAAAACAAGAGACAATATGACAGATAGTGAAGATCTCTGGTTGTCTAGCTTTGAAATTTATACTTTCTTATGTCCCATTCTGTTCTGTTTTGTTGTGTTTAATTTTACTCCCTTTAAAATAAAATTTTTAAAAGAGTGTACAGGAGGGGGCCGGGGATTTAGCTCAGTGGCATAAGCACCTGCCTGGCAAGCACAAGGTCATGAGTTTGATCCCTGGCACCAAAAAAAAAAAAAAAGAAAGTATACTGGAAAGAGATGTAGGCCACTTCAAAGGCCCTGGGCTCAATCTCTACTTACCACAAAAAGAGTAATAATAACAACAATAATACTAATACCATAGTAATGCTGGGCATGGTGGTGTACACCTATAATCCCAGCACTCAGAAGGCTGAGGCAGGAGGATTGCTGTGAGTTCAAGACCAGCCTGGGATACATAGTGAGTTCAAAGGCAGCCTGATCTGTACAGTGAGACCTTGTCTCAAAAAAAAAATATATATATATATAATAACATTATTTATTTTTTAAATTTTTGGTACTGGAGATCAAACTCATGACCTTGTGCTTGCCAGGCAGGTGCTTATACCACTGAGCAAAATTCCCAGCCTCATTATTACTACTATTATTATTATATTCTATACTGGGGATTGAGATTGAATCCAGAGGTGCTCTACAACTGAGCAACATCTCCACTTTTATTGATTATTTTAAGATGTGAGTTCTTCAAACTGTCCAGGCTGGCCTTGAACCTGTGATCCTTCTGCCTCAGCCTCCTGAATAGCTGGGATTAGAGCTGTGTTCCACTGCCCTCAGCTGGACACATCATTATTAACTCAAGGCCATGTTTATTCATATTTGTCAGCTTTTGGCAGACATCCTCCTTTTGCTCCATGGCTTCATGCAGTCTTCCACGTGACCATTAGTTATCCTGTCTCCTCAGGTTTCTCTTGGCTGTGAGTTTCTGGGAACCCCCTTGTCTTTTTCTTCTTTTTCTTTTTTTTTTTTTTTTTTTTTTTTTTGTTAACCTGCTTGTTTTTAATGACCTTGAGAGCTGTGGGACGGGGGACTTTTTCTTAGGAGTAGACAGAGGGAGTGGGGAGGAGGACAGAGGAGACCTGTTTTCTGGTTCTGTTGCACCAGGAGCCCTGTCTTACAGACACCTCGCTGTTGGTGTTGGCATGGTCACCTGTTGGAGTCATTGAAGCTGAGTACATGTACAGGGCTGTGGCATGGCCCTGGCATGGCTGAACTGAGAACAAGGAGATGCCTCAGGGGCAAGATAGGCCACAGCTGAGGCCACCTGGAGATTTCTGGATGGTTTTCCTTAATTAGCATCGGCTGTTGCTCTGAGGGGTCCTTGAACCCCTCTCAAGATCCTGCTCAGGTTTCCTCCACTGTCCACTCAGCTCCTTGCTTGTTCTGATTAGATACGGGCAGCCCCGGGGTCAGTCTGCTGCGGCTAGCAGAGTTACGAGCTCTGCAGAGGATTTTGGTCCTCCTGGAGCCCTAAAGATTATGCCGCTTGTCTCATTCCTTTGAGCCTTCTCCATGCATGCATTTGGGGGATCAGGAATCTAGGCACAGACCCCAACAGTCACCTGGCCAGCTGGAGCTGCCAGGATCTCACAGGGATGCCCCCCAAAAGAATCGCTGCTCAGGGCCACAGGCTGTGCTGGGAGTCTGGGTCCCTCTCATCCAAGGCAGAGCATTGACATAAATTCTGGGTTCTCCTTTTGCCCTATTCATTTATTTATTCAATTATTTATGTGTTATCTTTATATGGCTCTGGGAAGTGAGCCCAGGGCCTTCACATACAGTATATCTCCAGTCCTTTTTTATTTTTTAAATTTTGAGACGGGGTCTCCCTAGGTTGCCATTGTCCAGGCTGGCTTTGACTTTGTGACCCTCCCATCTCAGCCTCCTGTGTGTTGAGTGTACAGACATGTACCACTATGCTTGGTCCAAAGAGACAACTCCTGGTGGGCTCCCAGAGAGCCTGGGAAGGTCACTAACACTTGATATGATGCAAACAGCAAGTTTTACAAAACATTTTGCATTTTCTTCCTGTTACTTTTCTCTAAGAGTTCAGTGTTTCCAGCCGTGTATTTTTTCTAGTTCTTCTGCTTAACATTTTCACTGCACAAGTGTTTTTCCAGTGGTTCTGAAGTACCCTTCATCCATTCAGGCACTGAGACACAGCAATGGATAAATAAGACAAAGAGCTTTGCCTTACCAGGTATGATAGCACACACCTGTACTTGCAGTGATTTGGGAGGCTGAGGCAGGAAGATGACAAGTTCAAGCCCAGCCTGGGCAACTTAGTTAGCTACTGTCTAAAAAAAAAGATGGGGGCTGGACATATATCTTGGTGTGAAGGCTCTAGATTTAATACCCAGTGCTGTGATAATAATGATAACGTCAGGCCCCAAACTGGACAACCATGAATTGAAGTACAGATACAGGAAGTGTGGCATGAGAGGAATGGGGTGTTACGGTTTTTATCTAGTTGTCTCCCGAAAGCCTTGTGCACTCGTAGGTGGGGCTTTGGAGAGTGGGTGGATCACATGAGTGTGATGGTCATAGCTGACTGTGACGCTGGAGGTGAAGCATGGGGGGAGGAGCTGGATCACTGAGGGTGTGGCCTGGCAAGGCCCTCTCTCTCCTCTTTCCTGAATCACCTGCTTCCTGTCTGCCATATGGTGAGCTGAGTCTCAGCCACACTGCCCTGTGTGGGAGCCAGCTGACTATGGACTGAAACCTCTACAAATTGTGGCCCAAAATAAACCTTTCCTCCTTTAACTCATGTGTGTTGGGTATTGTCCCTCAGTGACAAGAAAGTAATTTAGGGCTGAGGATTTAGCTCAGCAGCGTAAGCGCCTGGCTGGCAAGCAGAGGTCGTGAGTTTGATCACTGGTACCAAAGAAAAGAAAAGAAAGAAATTTAGCAAGGGGCCACCTTTGTGGGGGTCATGAAGGCCACACTGAAAGGTGACCCTTGGGGTAGGACTGAGGAGTGAGTCCAGGCAGGAGCCGAGATGAGTGTCAGAGGCACAGTGGTCCCAGGACCTGGGTGGTCAGAATGGGGGGGGCACCAGAAAGCGGAGATGCAGGAGCCAGCTCTGTGGGGCCTGCAGGACACTGAGCCAAGGGCAGGGTGTGTCATTTGGCGCCAGCGTCAGATGGTTCCTGTCTACATTGTTGAGTACAGAGTTGAAATGTGCACTCAGTATTGCTGTGCTCCATGCTTCAGGCCTCCAAACATCAACAGTTCCCCTGGCTTTGGCTGTCACTCGTAGAAAGGACAGGTTCTGGGTAGATGTCCTGGGCACTGCTGCACCCATAAGGACCATGTATGAGGTAGAAACTGCAAGTGATGAATAGCTTTAGAAAAGTGGGAAACTCTGTGGGGAGAGGTCCTTGTGCCACACTCAGCTTCACCAGGTGTGACGGTCAGAGACTAGCAGCCCAGGGCACCTTCCTCCTCAGTCCTTGTACCCTGGGGCTCATTTTGTTCCTGGTCCAAGAAGGAAGTCACAGTACCAACCATCCACCAGGCCCAAAGTGAAGCATGCCTTTTTCCTGGTTTGCCGCGTAGGCAGGAAGAATCTATTCATCTGGAGAATCCTGGTGGGCCTAACCCACGAGTCTCACGTTTAACAAGCCTATGCTCCTGGACACAAAACATTGCCCTTGGGGATGACTTCTGACCCCTTCAGATAGTATGTTACATCTCTCTAATTGTGCCCACGTCACAGCTCAAGACCTTCCTCTGGGGAAAGAAGAACTGGCCTCCGGCAGCACCTCCCTTATACCACCCACCTCCATTGCAGCCCAGCAGGCCTCTCCCTCCAGCAAAGTCTCCCCAGCTAGGGTGGTACTCTGGCCCCTTTTCTGTCCCCTCTGTCACTTGAGCGATTCCTTGTGGGGCGTGCAGTCTAAGCGCCTCTTAGGTCTGGTTCTGGAGGCCAGAGGACCAGGCTGCCCCCCAGGCCAGCAGCTCCCCACTCCATACTCCTTCTTTCCTCTCTAGCCTACAGTCACCATGTCCCTGACCCCACTGTTCCCTTTGGCTGCGGGGACCCCAGGGACATGTGGCCCACAGGGGACCGTGATGGGCCAAATGGGCATTGGTGATGAGGGCCCCACACAGATGGTATGAGGTCTAGGTACTCTGATGCCACCAGGACTCAGCTCCTGCTCCGCCTGCTCGGACTCAGGGTGCCCTAAAACCTTGGTGCAACCAGGTTCCAGGACATGCGCCCTTTCCTGCTGGGAGTGGAGGGCATGGAGGCCCCCCATGGGTCTCTCCCCACTCCAGGATTGGCGCTGCCGGTTCCCTGATGATGTCTGTGGTTGCAGGCCCAGTTTGGCGTTCAGGCTGATTGCCTCAGGGCCTCTCTGAGCCTCAATTTCTTCATCTGTAAAGTGGAGATTACACAAAATCCACCTCACAGAGATGCCAGGGGAATCAGCATTTGGATCTATATAGAATGCTTTGCTCAGAAGGTTGGACGCACTGTGCCCAAGGTCAGTGTGAGCACGGCCCTGGCCTTTGCCCCAGTACCCCCGCTTCTGAGGTTAACCTCACCCATAAGCCCACCCACATTCAAGATGACGTCGACACAAAACCAGCTCTATGCAGCCTGGGTACCTGTTGATCATGGAAAGCACAAAGCCTGTTCCAACAACATCTCTTCTGTGTGTGCCCCAAGACTGGCTGAGACAGTTATGTGAACATGTGCGTGCTTACTAGGAAGTGTGTGGAGTACTCAAAAGCACTCAGGAGAACCAGCAGCTGTTTACGCTGGGAAGCGCGGCTGGTTTAGAAGAAGGGGCACTCTCACTCTCATGTGAGTATCACCCCATTTTTAAAAAAGTTTTTATTTCTCAACAAGCTCTCACTATCTCATCAAGTAGCCCAAGGCGGGGTCAAACTTGGGATCTTCCTGCTTGAGGCTCCCAGAGTGCTGGCATTCCTGGAGTGTGTCACCACACCGGGCTACATCTTTCTGATTTTAACCTATATATATGAATGATCTAGGAAAAATAAATACATGCAAATTTAAGAAAATAATACTTGGGTGGGGAAGTGTATTCCTGTAGAGGTGACAGTTTTGAAACTATAGCACTGATATTCCGAACACCACCGAGTTGTCCACTGTAAAGCTCACCATATATTGTTTTTAAACTGGATTTCATTTCGTTTCAATAAGAAAATGAAAAGCAACTGTGAATTGTTGTCCCAGGAAGTGGGTATTCATTGAGTACTTGCACATGGTCTTGAGGTGGGGTGGGGCCTTCCTTCCCATATGTGCAATAGGGGTCAGAGTAGAATCCCCACCTCTACCCAGGTACCCTGCTGCTCTGCAGGGAGGGGCAAAGTGAGAATGCCCTTCAAGTAAACAGCAGGGGGAGCTTCTTTTGTGGTCTTCTTTTATTATTTAAAAAAAATATGTTACAAAACCGTATCATTCATCATATATTTCTTGCTTATTTTCCTTTTTTTAAAAAATTAAAGTAATAAAAAAAGTTACTTTATAAAATAATACAAAAGGGAATGGCAGGCTGGGGCTTCCAGGCACTGTCTGAGCTGCTGGGCCAGGGACCCAGCGCTCGGCTCCTGGTTCTGGCTCCCACGGTGGTTTGGGAGATGGACGAGGCAGGCGGGGCTGCTCAGGGCCCCAGGCTGCAGCTGGGACTAAGGGAGGCTCACCCTCTGTGGCTGGGTCTCAGGTAGGCCGCAGAAGAAGAATGGGGAGGCTGCTGGGGTAGCTAGGGACCTGGAAGGGCCAAAAGGGGCACCCTCCCTAGCTCCCACTGCTCAGCATCCCTAGCAGCTTGCTGGGCTCCAGTCCCTGCTGCTGGGCCACTGTCTGTACATCGAAGCCCATGTGCATGAGGAACTGGGCCACGTTCATCTCCTGCCCGGTGAACTGGTCCCGAATGGTGGGGCATGAGGGATTACAGTGGGGCCAGGGACAGCTGTCCACCAGGTGGATGGGGCAGCCCTTCAGGGGAGTTTTGCTGGCCTTATGGCTGTCGTGGAGGCTTCTGTCCCAGCAGTGCAGTGCTCGAGGCAGTGAGGTCCCCTTCACCTGGACATCTGTCCAGTGGCTGCAGACAGAAATGTGTGGGAGGGCATGGGGGAGGGTTTCTTTTTTTCTTTTTTTTTTTTTTGGTACCGGGGATTGAACTCACAACCTCGAGCTTGCCAGGTAGGCGCTTGAGCCACTGAGCTAAATCCCCGGCCCCTTGGGGTAGGGTTTCATAGCTGCTACTGGGGCTGTGCTTTAATTCGGACCACGAAGACTGCTGTGCATCAAACGGTTTCAGAAGCCCCAGAAGAAATCCCTTTAGGTGAGGCTACGGGGGTGGGTAGGAGGGCAAGTGTGGGTTTGAGGGTCACTATGGGGCCCCTGGAATCAGTGCTGAGGACACAAGCTGCACCAAGGCTGGGTCACTGACCTCCGGATGATGATCTCGTGGGACAGGCAGGCAGGAGCAAAGCTGGCCCTGGTGAGAGGAAGACAGCAGCCTGAGCCCCTAGACCCCAGCCCCTCCTCCACTCTGTGCAGCAGGCCAGGGAGCACTGTGGCCGGCTTGCTGTTCCTGCCTGGAGCCTGGCCCCCACCCGCCAACACACTCCCTGCAACCCTTGCCCTTTGAGCCTGCAAATCTTGCTCAGAGTCCACCTCGTTCAGGTGGACACTGCCGGACAGTGGTAGGAGGCTGTCCCAGATAAAGATTTCACCACTTTTGAGGCCTCTATCTTATTTCATTTTATTTTGTCTTTTTGAGATAGCCTCTCTCTATGCAGTTCAGGCTGGCCTTGAACTCATTTTGTAGCCCAAATTAGCCTCAAACTCACAGCGCTCTTCGTGCCTCAGCCTCTCACGTGCTGGGATTACAGCATGCACCCCCACGCCCGGTGAGACCTTTGTTCGTTAATAGACTTACTGCAGGTTTGGAAGGGTTGAATTAGCTACCCAGAGTGGGGCCCCAGCACACTCACGGCACGTCTTTCAGTGTGTTACGAAGCTCGTGGCCCAGGTTCTGGATGTACAGCCACTGCCCCTCCTGGACTGGCTGTCCCGTGAGATGTGCATTGTCTGCGGTCAGTTGGGCCTCGTCAAACAGCCACTGTACCACGAACACTGGGCCTGTGGAGAACAAAGGTCAGCTTGGTCCACCATTGCGCTAGGATCCCTGCCACTCTAAGGTGGGCTCACAGGCCAGCCGAGCTCAGCAGGGCTCCCACTGTCCGGTGCCCCTCTGCTTTGTGTGTGTGGGAGGAATACTAGGAACTAAACACACTCATGCCCGGCAAGCACTCTACCACTGAACTATATTTTGACCCCTTCTTCTTTCTAGAAAATATACTTTTTGCCAGGCATGGTGGTACATGCCTGTAATCCCAGCACTCGAGAGGCTGAAGCAGGAGGATCACTAAGAGTTTGAGGCCAGCCAGGACTACGTAAGAGTACAAGGCCAAACTGAACTACATAGCAAAACCCTGTCTCAAAAAATACAATAAAAAAATAGTATATATTTTTCTTGAAGAAGGGCCCTTTTTCGAGTGTCTGTGGTATTAGGGATTGAACCTAGGGCCTTTGCACTAAACTAAATGCCCAGCTCTCTCTATCCTGAGATGGGTTCTCACTAAACTGCTAAATTACCTAAACTGGGCTCAAACTTTTGTCAGCTTCCCCAAGTGCTTGGATTACAGGTGTAAGTCATGGCATCTGGCTGAAGGACTCTGGATAACCACCCACCACCTTGGCCTGGCCAAAGTTTGGTGATGCTATCCCCTTGAAGGGGCTTCATTAATCTTCAGAGTGTGGGGCTTGGGAGTACTCGCCAGAGGCCTCACAGCACAGACAGGCAGCAGGAGGATTCAGCTCCAAGCCCATCCATAACCACCAGTGCAGACAGGGTGATCAATTGTCCTGATTTGCCTAGAACTGAGGGTTTCAGAGCTAGAGAAAATAGAAGCAAAGAGGGGCTACTGCTGTAGATGTGGCCACCTCTCTGGGCCATGGCCCCAGCTTGTGGCCCGCTTCTAAGGGTGGATTTTCAGGCCCACTGCTGCCCAGGTTCCCCACGAAGCCAGCCACTCACAGCGCAGAGTCGGGTAGACTTTGTAGCCTAAGAAGCAGTTCCACTCCTCGCCCTCCTTGAACTGGCTCCGACAGCGCTCTGGGACCATCCCATTCCAGTACCTGCAGCCACAGCTTCGGATTAGGCTGGAGCTCCTCCCCCAGGGACACCACCAAAGTCTTTGGCACAAGAGCGTCTTGGAGTCATACCTGATGCCTCGGCGGATGGCCTCTGTGGGCGCACACGTGACAGTGTCGACGCAGTCTGTGCGGCGGTACTGCTTATTGTCCAGAAACCAGCCTGAGTCGGCCAGGCCCCGCACCTGGATGGCGGGGTAGCCCAGCTGCTCCAGCTGCTCAGCTACACGATCCACATTCAGCAGCACCCCAGTGCCCCCAGCGCTGCATGAAAGGCCACACTTGAGCCAAGTGGCTGGGAGGGTGCTCACTACGCACCCCTAAGCCTGTCCAGACCCTAGGTCAGGCCCTGAGGAGGAGCAGGGATCCTGATGCCTCCGGTTAATGCATTGAGAACTGCAGGTGCATTTCCCATTCACATGCAAAGCTCGCAGGTCTCTTGGCGGCCTGGAGGCAGAGGAGGCTGGTCAGCTCCAGGCATCTTCCAGAGCTTTGGGTGGCAGGACTGGGTTTCTCTTCCAAGCAAGGGCCTGAGCACTGAGCTCTGTCTTCTTTCTTTCTCCTCTCTCTGCCTGACTTTTTTTGTTTTTTGCCTCAGTTTTCTTATCTGAAAATGAAGGCCCTCTACGTGCCCTGTAGGCCTACTGAGGTAACAACTGAACAGGTATGACCCTGGCCTATAAGGACACAGGGCCTGGAGAAGGACGTTAGTCTACAGTTGACCCCTTACCCACTACCCCAGTTGGGCCCTGCAGCCTAATAGCCATGGGGTCCAAAAGCTTTTTTGGAATTTCCAGTGATAGAGCACTCTGAGGCCAAATCTCCATGATGCCCCTAAAAATGCACATTCTCTGGCTCCAGCTTCTGTCCACTCCTCACTGCCCACCAAGGTGTGCCAAAGCCTGAGCCAGCAGGCTTCTGTGAGGCCAGAGCACTGGACCCTCGGGCCTGCTTTCTCCTTGACTCCTATCCACAGTCCTGGCCAGCCTGCACCAAGGGCCCCCATTCCTCCACTCACCTAGTACCACTTGCCTACCTGCTCCCAGCCAGCAGCAGCACCTTGGCCCCACTCAGTCCTCTGCCCAGGAGCTCCTGCACCACCTCTCGGATGATGAGGGCACCCATGAACACGTACTCATCTGCGTGGAGAAATGGGACTTCAGGAGGGTCTGGGCAGAAAGAGGGCTCCCTACCCTATGCTGGCAAGTAAAATGGGTCTTCCTGGGATGGGCCAGGGGGCTGGTTAGAGGGAGGTGGGTCAAGTGCTCTAGGTCCTACTGGAGGCAGCCCCCAAGTGGGACTACTGAGGAACAGGGCTACATCAGGGGCCAGGACAGTCACAGAGGTGGTGGTAACCTTGAGAAAGTCACAGGGTTGAAACTCTGCATCTCTCTAGAACCCCAGCATCCTGCTCTCCCACAAGGGAGCCAGGGACTCACTCTTCTCAGACTTGGAGGAAGCCCCACTCCAAACGTCACTGGAGCAATAGGGAATGAAGCTGCAATGCCAGAATGTGTGAGCTTGCTGTGGCCCTCTGCTGCCCAGAGGCTTCAGGAAGGACCCTGGGACAGAAGGACCACCTCCCAGGAAGGACAACTTCCAACACCCAGGAAAGATCTCCCAGGACTGGGGCCCCTCCCACAATCACATCGAATCTCCAGGAAAGATAACTCAGAAAGGACCACATCCAGCCTCCAAGAAAGACCCCCCTCAGGACAGGGCCTCCCCAAGATAATCACACTCACTCTCCAAGAAAGACTTCCCCCAAGGATGAGGCCCCACCATGAAAGACCACACTGACTTCCAAAAAGGACCCTCAAAGAAAACCATTTTCCCCAAGGACTCCTCAAAAAGGAGTATCCCCCCAGGGAGCAAACCCTGGAGAAAACACCCCCCCAAGGACCCGCACCCTTTCTCTTACACCATGTTGGCATTCCACCAGTAGGGGTTCTCCTCTGGCTGAGAGGACAGGATCCCTGTGCCTGGGGACACAGAGGTGGGTGAGTCTTTATTCTGCGAGGAGGGAGTTGTGCAGGCACAAAGACTACAGAGAAGTATGAGGGATGAGGGGGGGTCCTACTTGGCTTCATGAAGGAGGTGGGTGGAGCTGGAAGACTGAGCCAAGGTTGCAAGGGAAGGAAGGATGGATGGATTTAGTTATGCCAGAAAGTCACCATGGCCACCATGCCTAGCCAGGCTGTGACACTAGATGTGACACTCTCGAGCTCCCTGCCCTGTACCATCTGCTTTGACCCTGGGAAGATGAACAGTGGTCCCTGTCAGCACAGCAAAGCTATTTTTGGGCCAGGGATATAGCTCAGGGGCAGAGCGCCTGCCTGGCAAGCACAAAGTACTGAGTTTGATTCCAGATACCAGCACAAACTAATAATAACAACACAGTTAGTTTTGGGGTGCTAAGCAGAGGGTTAGCATCCTCTGGCCTTAGAGAACTCAGCACTGATTTGGGGAAGGCGCACCCGGCGGGGGTGGGGTCTCCCCATCTTTGCGGACCTCGCTGTGACAGACTGCCTAGCCTTGTTCCTTAGCTCGGGGGCAGGTCCTGAAGCACTCACCTGTGCGAGTCTGCGGCCAGTCTTTGGAGCTCATGAGGCGCCGCATGGTGTCATATCTGGAGTCGCAGTTCTCCCGGCTGAAGCAGTACCACCCGCCTGCAGGTACAGGCGCCCCCATAGATCTGCGGGTTCGGGAACTCCCCCACCCCGGCCGCCCATTCCCAAGCCTCAGCTCCTGGCACGCACCTTCCAGAAAGAGCAGCCACCGCCTGCTACCCTTAGACTCCTTTAGGTAGTAGCTGCAGGGACGGGCGCGCGGAGCAGGTGGTCAGCCGGGGCATCGAAGGCCGCGACTATGCCCCCCGGCTCCCAGCAGCCTTCTTCACCCCTCCACCCGAGGAAAAGGTCAATCCACCTGTCGCCCGTATTGCGCAAAGGCCACACGGGGGCACCAGCGGCCAGGCCCACACAGAGCATTGGAGCCAGACGGCCGTCCCGGGAGGTGGCGCTGGCGAGACCGGGAAGGGGCAAGAGGGCAGGGTGCTCCGTGGAAAATCCCCACGGCCTGCCCGGTGCGAGACCCGCTGTGACCCCGGGGCCCACGGCGGGCGGCGGGGGAGGGCCCCAGAGCGCCCTGTGGCACTTGGAGAGGAGGGCCTGCCCTGAAAGCCTATGTGTGGGTGGGGGGAACAAGAAGCGCCAGGCGTCGTGGGGCGCGGGCGCCACTAAGGCGGGGTCGCAGCCTCCCCACCCCCGCCCAGGCGGAGCCTGACTGTGACCCACTGAGGGCGTGGGCGCCCCAATCTCTTCCAACCCCTGGCTTCCCATCTTTTCCTTCTCTTGGGTTAGGATGTGAGAATGAATGCCGCACCCGGGACCTTCAGCCCACCTGCGCCCCCTCCTTGCCCCTCCGTCTCGCGATGGGATTGCTGACTGTCCAGAGTCAAAAGCCGGGGTGACGATGGTGGGGAGCAGCAGGACTCTCCTCGCCCTCCCACCATGTCCCCTCTTCCTTTGGAGCGTTGGCTACTCACAAAGAACGCGGACAGAGGGGCTGTGCAGGGTGGTCAGTGCTCGCGCTGGTCGGGGACCTGGCCTTCGAGCGCTCCCCCACCCCGATTCCGCGCGCGGGGAGTCCCCAGCCAGGCCCTCCCAGGGCCAGCTTCGCCAGGTGCCCGTCGGAAACCTTTCGCCGAGGGCGAGCACTGCCCCGGACAGCACGCAGGGTCCAGTGCAGAGTCCCTGTGTACGCGCGCGCAGTGGGACTCAGACGCAGCGGCGAGGCGGCAGTCCGCGGGGTCCTGGAGGGTGGGCCTTACCCGGCCGGGCTGCCGTCATTGCAGGTCACTGACGTGTTGAGCAGGAGGTGCAGGCGCAGGTCCTCGTTGAGCTGCTGTGCCGAGCAGGGGTACAGGGACTGTGCCAGGCTCTTGACCTGTGCCATGAAGCTGTCCATATTGCCCTCCACGGCCGTGAAGTCTAAGGGGAAGCTCTCCACCGGCTGCCCAGTGCCCGGCGCGGCCTCGGCACGCTGCGGGGGCAGCGGGGGTGGTGGCGGCGGGGCCGGTTGCTGACCTCTGCGCCGCCAGGTCTTCCTGCCCTCGCCACCCCCGGCCCAGTGCAGGAGGCCCAGCAGGAAAAGCACGCGCACCCCTCGGCCCATGGCTGCGCCACTCCAGCCGGCGGCCACCTGCGGAGAGCAGTGGCCTTGAGGTAGAGGCTGGGGGCGCAGGGGACACGGGATGCGGGGGGCGCAGACGCTGCTCTCCGCCCCCCCTCCCGCGCGCCTGGCCTGGCCCGGGCGGCGTGGGCTCTCGGCGTCGAGGCTCTCAGGCGGGCCGGGCACCGTCGGCTCCGCAGCTGTGGCCGCGCGGGATCTGGGTGCGCTGGCGCCGGCCCGCGCCAATGAGCGCAGGGGCCGGGCTGGGCGTAGCTCTCGGGGGCCGCGGCGGCCCGGGTGCCCGCGCGTTAGATGTGCCGCCGCCTGGGCTCGGCTAGGGGGAGGGGGCCGCGTTCGAGCTCCTCTTGGCGGAGGCATCGCCCTTTCTTCCCAAACCGCAGGCCTGACGGAGGGGCCTGGACTCTCCGGTCGCTGCCGCGGGAGGCGCTCCGGGCCGGCTCCGTGGGGGGCAGCGCGGCTAGCAGCTCGGATCCCAGCTGCCAGTCCGGCGCCGCGGCCTCAGGGACAGAGGACGGCGAGGCCTCTCCGCGCCGCCCGACGGGCCGGGGCACGGGCGCAGGGGCGCAAGACGGGAGCGCGCACCTGGAAACTCCGCGTTCCCCAGCTGCTGCCGAGGCCCGGGGCCGCGGTGGACAAGCCGTTTCCGACCCGCGTTCCCGCGCCACGATCCTCCCCTAATCTGGCGCTCACCGCGGCCAGTGAGCGCGCGGCCGGGCGGCCCGGCTTCTCCGTGTCTCCCGCGCAGCGTCCCCCCTGGCGCGCCCGAAGCGGCTCGCTCCCCCTCTGGCGCTGGCGCGGAGCCGCTCGGGACTTTTATCCAGCGGGGCCCCCGGGATCAAAGCGGCGGCGGACACAGGGCTCCGCGCCGAGGGGCCTCCGAGAGGAGCGGACAGGTGTGGCTTGAGGCCTCGCTCCCTCGGCGACTTGCGGGAGGAAACCGGGCGCCTCGATCGGCGCCGTGGCGGAGCGGCCCTATCCAGCGCCTTAATGGGTGATTCTGAGCGGCTCTCGGTGGCACTGGGGTCAAGAGGGTAGCGGCAACTTACCAAGGCCAGACGGCAGCGGGGTAAGGTCCTGAGTCGCTCGGGGCCAGCACCCTGGCTGCTGCACCCCCACAGAGGCTCTCCAAGAACCTCTCCCTACCTCTGCCGCCACTGGGGA
This sequence comes from Dolichotis patagonum, assembly GCA_004027295.1. Classification (NCBI taxonomy): domain Eukaryota; kingdom Metazoa; phylum Chordata; class Mammalia; order Rodentia; family Caviidae; genus Dolichotis; species Dolichotis patagonum. The sequence goes on along the minus strand of PVJX010001896.1, from coordinate 84,487 downwards.
AAGAATGCTGAAGACTGGAGCAAGATCGGACTGGGTGACCTCCTTGCAACCTACGGAATCTGTCCAGCCAGGTCACCTTACTTTCCCTATTATAACTCAGAGTTTAAATCACTGGGAGCAGAATGACATTCCTCCCAGAAAATGAAATTAGATGCCACGTGTAAAAACACCAGGCCTATGGAAGTTGAGGCAGGAGGATCGCCTGCTTCAAGGCTGTGTAGTGAGTTCAAAGCTAGCCTAAACCACATAGCAAGACTACCTCAAAAAAGGAGGGAGAAGGGGATGTTCACTCGCGGTGGTGGAAGGGGAATAGCAAACAAGAAGAGGTGTATCCACTGTATGCCCCAGGTTTCACCACCTCACAGTGCCACCCACTCGCTTTTATGCTTTACACTGCCACCTGCAGCCTGGTCTTTCCACAGAGACAGGAGGCAGTCCTGTCTTTTGGGACCTGCAGGCCTGCCAGAGCCCACCCCTGAAATCAGTACAACAGGAGCCTTCCCCACCTGAGAGGCACCTACTGCACCTGATCAGAGGCTGCTGGGGCAATGGCAGCAGGCAGGGTGCTGCCTGACTGGAGTCCTCCAGCTGGGCGAGGACCTGGGGGAAGAAACACCCTGTACACTTAGCAGGCTGCTGTCTGCCAGCTCTGGCAAAACAGTGAGAGGTCAAAGGGGATTCTGAGAACCGTGGTACTGTGTGTGTGAGGGGTGCAATGTGTCTGGGATAAACTGCAAAGCTCAGGCCAGGAGGTGTCCAGGAGGTCAGCTGACCTCAGGACATTCATGAAGGGAGAGAAGAGGCACACAGGTACACTCACAGACATCTGGGGGCCAATGGGTGCTCGTTTCCTGGATGAGAACTGAGTTCAGAGATGTGAACAGTAGAGTTGCCACCTGTATGTAGCTCAGCTCATCCCAAAATCTAGGCTTGCTGTCCCTCTGTTGTTGGGTCAGTTTAAAGGCCATACTTTCTGTGACTGGCAAGGGCAGTAACTTCACCATCTTGAGATGTCCTCCCAGCTACCTCCTCATCAAAGGCGGACCTGCCTGGTCTCCAGCATTGGACAGCCACCTACCTCAGGAGCCTTCTGTTCTAGGAGCCTGCTGTTCCAAGTCCCGGCAGAGAAATTCTAACTTCCAGTTGGGTGTCAAGGCTGGGTGCTGGCCTGTGCTGTACACTGACCTGGCCCTGAGCCATCTCCTGGCAGGGAGATCCTGGGCAAGGTCCGTGACCTCTGTGTCCCTCTGTTTCCTCTTCTTCAAAACAGGGCAGTAACTGTACCTCCTCTGGATGGTTATTGTGGGATTACGGGAGCCCATGCATGAAAGTGCACAGCAGGGTGGTAGTTATGACTGCCAAGAGGTCAAGAGAAGAACATGCATATTATATCCTCTCACGTTTTCTGCAGCACAATTTAGCCTACACATTGAACCACAATGAATTCGTGTTTTGGTTTATTCCAAACTAGTAGCAGAAGCAAAGAGGGGCTTGAATCCAACCTTTCTCAGAACTTCTCTGCTTTCTCATTCTTAGTCTTCCAAATTCCCTTCCCCTTTGCCAGGACCCCATGACTGTCAGGGCTGCAACACCCTCCTCCTCTTCACCCTAGGGCCAGGAATAGGGTTCCCGAGGCTCTGAGGCTGCCTAAAATTCTATCTACCTACAGCCTTAGACATACTGGCTCTGTCCTCCTCTGAGTCCAGTTCTGTTCTCTGCACTGGAGATGCCCCTACAGTTTCCAGGGTTCTTCTCAGAGGTGGGTTTTTCAAGCCACCAGAGAGCTGGGCCTTTGCTTTCAAGTCACCTACACTGAGACCAGAAGCCACTGTAGCCTTGACACATGTCCAGAAGAAAGACTCAAGATTCACCAATGCCCAGTCAAACAACATACAACACATAGTTGGATATCTGTGAGTAAAAACATGGAAAATAACCAGGGCTGGTGAGGACGAGAAAGAATCACAACCCTTGTGCACTGCTGGTGGGAGGGTACAATGGTGCAGCTGCTGGAAGAGACAATTTGGGGCCCCTGGATAAGTCAAATGCAACATTAGTATCTGGCCTAGCAATTCCATTCTTAGGTATAGACGCAAAAGAATTGAAAACAGGTGTTCAAACAAAAGCTCATCCATGAATGTTCACAGAGGCACTATTCATAAGAGCCAAAAAGGGGAGGCAACTCAAACGCTCATCAACAGAAAGGCTAAACAAATGTGGTATGTCTCTACAATGGGGTTTATTTCAGCAGGGAGGAGAAAACATTTTGACACAAGCTGGGACACGGACACATCTTAAAAACACTATACCAAATGCAACAACCAGTCACCAGAAAGCACAGAATGTGGGAGTCCAGTGATAGGAAAAGTCCAAAAGAGTCCAAGCCACAGAGATGGAAACCATACTGGTTGGCCAGGGACAGGGAGAAAGAAGTAACTATTGGTGGGTCTAAGGTTGAGCTTTAGGGTGATGAAAATGTTCTGAAAGAAATTGTGGTAATGGTAGTGCAGCATTATATTTACTAAATGCCCTGGAATTCTACACTTTATTTTTTAAATATTTATTTATTTATTTATTTATTTATTTATTTTTGGTTTTGGAGATTGAACTCATGACCTCACACTTGCCAGGCAGGTGCTTATGCCACTGAGCTAAATCCTCAGCGCTTTAATTTACTTTTGTTTCTTTGAGGCAGTCTTCCTATGTAGGTTAGGCTGGCCTTAAACTCATTATGTAGCACAGGCTAGCTTCAAACTCATGGCAACCCTCCTACCTCAGCCTCCTAAGTGCTGGGACTACAGGTGTGTGGCACCGTGCCCTACAGAATTACATATTTTTAAGTAGTTAGTTCTGTTTTATTTGAGTTGTACTTTAAAAACCCAAATGAGGGGGCTGGGGATTTAGCCCAGCGGCATAAGCACCTGCCTTGCAAGCTTGCGGTCATGAGTTTGATCCGTGGGACGGATTTAAAAAAAAAAATGAGCCAGGTGTGGTGATCCCAGTGCTCAGGAGGGTGAGGCAGAAGGATTGCCAAGGAGTTCAAGGACAGCCTGAGCTACATAGTGAGTTTAATTTAAACCCAGCCTACACTGCACAGCAGGATCCTGTCTCAAAAAAAAAAAATACCAGTAAGTCAGACTACTGATGGTCAGTACACAGGGTCTGGGGATGGACCAGGCAGCTGGACTGAACTCTGTGGCCATGTGAGTGGACTTGACTGGGGACAGTCCTGGCACTGTCCCTTGAATGGTCAGGGATGGAGCAATGTGGCCAGCACCTGAGTTTCTGTATTTGGGGCATGGACCTACTGTGATGGGGCTCAGACTCAGTTCCTCATCTGTAAAGTGGGGAGAGCACCTGCCTTCCTGGGTCACTGTGAGCCCCAGGGAAGGCAGGATGTGGGGGGCTTTGGCTGTCATACTCAGGTAATGAATATGTGACATATGAAAATTATGGCCCCCAGGTGCCTGGGTGCAGTGACATCTCAGGGACCAAGGCAGTCCAAGGTGCCCAATGCAGGAGGCTTGTGGGATTACTCGTGAGGTTTGGGGACAATGTTCCAAATCACCTTGCTGCAGTGCCCCCCCCCCGTGCTGTACAACTCAGACACTGGGTGTGGGCGGTGCCCTTCACTGGCTCTGGCTACCCACTGCCACGCTGGGGACAGACTCCAGATGGGTCCTGCCTCTGGGCTGGTCCACTCCTGTTTGGGTAGGTGCCAGGCCCTTTTGTCTGAGGTTAGAGTCTGTGCCCACCCTGCTCCAAGGGGGCTGCGAAAATCTAAGCCCCAAGGTGGGTGTTCTGGGCTTTCAGAGCAGCGCCCCAAATACAGAATATGGGTACAGGGTGTGGTTCACTGCCTCCTGGGGAGGAGGATGAGGGGCCAGGGATGCACAGATGAGCAGAGTTAACTGCTAGGAGTTGTAAGTCTTAAATTAGGGGCAGATGCTTAATTCCTGGGAAGAGGAATCAAGATGGAACATCTTAGGAAACAAGAGCTAGGGCCCATGTTGGGCTGGCTGCAGGCAGAGCTGGCCCTGCAGCTGCTGGGGGAAGGAGGAGGGTGTGGCAGAGAATGACAGCTCACACAGGTCCCACCTGAGATCTCTGTGGGGTCTGACAGATCAAGGGCCTAGCCAGAGACTGTCTCCTGGGATCAGGATGTGGAGCAACCCTAGACCCAGATCTCTGCCCAAATGTGGGCCTGCTTCTCACATGCCCCGCCTCGAGTTCTGCACTGCAGTCCAGCTGCTGCCTACCATCTGGGCCACAGCTGTTGTGTGCCGGCCTCAGCCATACTGTTCCACCCGGCCACCTGGGCAGTTCTGCACCCCAGCTGCTGGTCTCTGAGCTGGAAGACTCAGGACAGTCCCCAGTATCAGGCTGAGGAATGGCTGTCCCTGGTAGGTGGGCCTCACTTAGGACCTTACTCCCCTCTCCTCCAAGGGGACCCTGGTTCCAGTAGGCCAAGAGTCCACCTCCAGTCTGGGCCTGGGCTGGGAGGCTCAAGGTTAGGCAGTCCCACTGCAGTTTGAGCCCCAAAGCCCCTTTTGTTGTACCCCTGACTCATTCATCAGCAGGATCCCCCTTGCCCAAAAATCCCAAATCAAGTGCCATCTGACAGGGAGGGCAGGGTGGAGGGGGTGCTATCTTGGCCCAGGCTTTGGGAGAGGAGAGGCGAGCAGGGTCCTGGGTGAGGCCCACCTATCAGGGACACCCACTCTTCAGCCTGATACTGGGGACTATGCTGAGCCTGCAAGCTCAGGCTCTTGGAAATCTGGTGGCCCTTTACAGGTCTGATGTAGGCAGTCCTGGTCACCTGGCAGGAAGGCCCACACCCATCTCCCTGGGAATCAGAACCTCTTCCCCACCAGGGAAAGTAGGGAGGAGATGAGCCCAGATGGACTCATCCTGAGTTGTAGGCCAGTTTGACCTCTTAGCCTCAGCTTGTGACCCCTGAGGGCCTTGGCAGGGTGCAGTGTCCCTCCCCTCCTGCACCCAGCACCCGTGTAGCTGAGCCCCGTCCTGTCCTGTCTCACCTCTGTGCGGCCAGGTGGAGACTGCTGGTGCTCACCTGACCACCATTGGCTTAGCTAAATGGGGAGGGTCAGGGTTCCCAGAAACGGACAAGAAGGGGTTGTGCACATGGGAGGGGCCTTTTGTGGCAATGGGGGTTCTTAGGACACCTTGGAGTGACCACAAGGTTCCCAGTGTTTCCTGTCCTTGCTGGAAAGGTGAGGAGCCAACGCTTGGGAATGTCAGGCCCTGGGCATCGGGGAGGGCAGAGAGGCTGCTCAGTTCAGTCCTAAGGCCCCAAGGAGCGGCAGCTGCGCCATCTGTCCAGCCGCTGTCCCCAGGATCCCACAGAGAAGGCGAGGGCTGCAGCCCAGGGAGGCCAGCCGGCCGTGCGACCTTCTGCTTGCCCTCAGTCCCACCCTGTGATCCGCACGTGGCCTCTAGGGAGGCGGAAACAAACCCTCAGATCTCTGCACTGGGAACCTTTCAGCGCGCCGGGCGACATCAAAGGGGGCGGTGGAGCTGCGGGGGCCGTGCATGCTTCTCTTAAAGGGCCATGCCACTTTTAATTCAAAGCAGATCTGGGAGCTGCTGTGTAGCCCGGTTGGGAGGGCTGACACAGGCAGTGAGGAGGAGCAGAAAGGTGGTGGCCAGGGGCTACCCTGCCTTCCCCAACGTGCCGCATTTGCACTTCAGAATCTAGTTAAAGCACAGAGGGCAGATAGCAGCCAGAACAAAAGCCAGCCTCAGTGTAGGCCTGTCTTCATCCTATCTCTCAGAAGAGGGCACAGAGGCTTCACAGTGTCGCAGAGATGGAGTGGCAGTGGCAACTAAGATGCTAGATTCTTTTTTTGAGGAGTACTGGAAAATGAGATTGAACCCATGGTGCTCTCTGCACCACTGAGGTACACCCTCCACCTTTTTTATTTGTTACGCTGTAGATTGACCTCAAGGCCTTCACACTGAGCTGTCTCTTTACTCTTCGCTCTCTCTGTACTAGGAATCGAACTCACCACCACGCGCTTGCAAGGGAGGCGCTTATACCGCTGAGCTAAACCCCCAGCCCTCTTTTCTCTTTTGAGACAGTCTCCATAAATTGCTAAGTTACCCACCCTGGGGTCAAATATGAAATACTCCTGCTTCAGCCTCTCAGAAATTACAGATGTGCGCCATCACACCCAGTGACATTAACTTCATTTAATAAAAGAAATACTGTACTGTGGTTTCCCTCGATCATTTGAGTATGGGTTGAGAGTCTTAACCTTCCCAGGTGTCTGGCCACTTACTGATCTGTACATCCCGTGGGGGTGCCGGGATGAGTCAGGCCACAGCTCATTTTATACTTAACTATTTTTTTCTTTTTCTTTTCTTTCTTTCTTTCTTTCCTTCCTTCCTTCCTTTTTTTTTTTTTTTTTGTATCAGGAATCAAACTCAAGAGTTTGTGCTTGCCAGGAAGGGGCTGTTATAACCTTTGAATTAAATAAATATTTTAAACAATCAAAATGTAATAACAAGCCAGGCACATGCCTATAATCCTGGTACTGTGGGCAGCTGCAGGATGATTGCAAGTTTGAGCCCAACTTGTGTGATTTAGTGACCTAAGGTGAGTGTATTTCCAAAATAACGGGAGAGGAGGGTCTGGAGGTGTAGCTCAGTTTGAAAGCCCTGGGTTCAATGTTCAGTACAGCAAAAGAGAGAAAAAAGAATAGAATAGGAAATGAGGACATAGGAAAGATGTCACTGTGACATTAACTGTGGGTTAGCTGTATGGTATTGATGTTAGATTTTTCAATTATCTATAACAAAATGGTGGTTATATCATAGAATGACTTTATTCCCAGGAAGCACACATGAAAATATTCAGTTGCAAAGGGACACAATATCTCCAATTTATTCTCAAATGGTTCAGAAAAGTTTTGGACACAGATGAGGAATACAATAAGGCAAATGGGGAAACATAAACAACTGATTGGCTAAAAGGTGTATGGGAGTTTCATTTTCTTTGTTTTGTTTGTTTGTTTTTTGAGGCAGAGCCTTGCTATGTAGCCCAGATTGCCCTTGAATTCACAGTGATCCTCTTGGCTCAGGCTTGTAAGTACTAGGATTACAGATATGTGCCCCCATGCCCAGTTTACCGGAGTTGCTTGTGCTATTCTTGCAACTTTCTCTTTCTTCTTTTTTTTTTTAATTTTTATTATTATTATTTTTTTCTTTCTTCTTCTTTCTTCTTTACCTTTTCCTCCTCCTTTCTCTCCCCTCTTCTTTCTTCTTCTCCTTTGGTGGTGCTGGGGGTTGAACTCAGGGCCCTGTGATGCTCAAAAGTGTTCTGCCACTGAACTGTATCCCCAATCTCTAACAAGTTTAAGATACAGTAATATAAAAATATAAAGTCATTCCCCCATCAAGAAAACAGCAAAACAAAAAGTAGCATAAGAACCAGCATGGAAGAGGTCTCATTGGCTAAGTTTGGACCAATCAGAAGCAATAATGAGGGATGGGAGATGTGGCTCAGAGGCACAGCACTTTCATTTGAAGTCCTGAGTTCAATACGCAGCACATCAAAAAAAAAAAAAAAAGACATATGATAAACTTGGAAAGCTGTGATTCAGCAATAATAAATTCAATTGTCAATTGATGATAAAACTGCTGGGTAAATGGTTAGGGGGAACACATTCTATTTGCAGTCTCAGAGAATCACCCTACAGATCTTGACTGTGAAGGAATCTGGCTGATCCCAACCTGACCAAGTGATCAAACGTCATGTCCTCCTGCCTGGGGGAAACTGGTACCCTGGATTTCCTGCCACCCACACCATCTTGTTGCCCCCAGTGTTCAACTGGAGGATCTGGATCATGGGTTAGTCAAAAGAAAACAGGCCCATACTCTCAAAAATACTGTCTCGAAAACTAAAACGAACCCACTGATGGTAACCAGACACCATGTAGAACTCAGTGAGGCTCTGAGGTTACAGCCTGCAAACAGAACAGTGTCCCTGGGGCTGAGGCCACCTGAAAGTTTTCCCATTTCTTCCACGTACATGGAAGTATTAAATGTTTGTCAGTGTACAGATAAATGCGACATGGGCATGTTGTTGGTATGAAGATGGAACAGCACACACGCAGAGGAGGTGTGACTTGGATAAATGACAACTGATATCTGCACAGTCCTCCAGACTCTACTGTGGACCTAACGCTTGACCAAGAGTCCAGAGGGGCACAAGGAGCCAGCCAGGCAGTTGGACACATGGGAAGGCCTGGGCCAGGCAGTCAAGCAGGGCAGAGTGGGAGCCAGGATTTACTCACAAGACCATACAGCAGCACTTTATTGTTGGAGACAGAATCTCACCATGTAGTTCAGGCTATCCTTGAAGTTGCTATGTAGCCCAGGCTGCCCTTGGACTCATGGTGATTCTCCAGCCTCACCTGGCATCATACCCAGCAAGCAGCACAATTTATAACAGTTAAATCTTGGAAACAGCTCATATTCCCATTCACAGATGAATGGCTAAAGAAAATATGATATAGATTTCATAAAGAAAGATAAATGAATCATTGGTAGGAAAACCGAGGCACCTCAAGATCATTATGTTACATGAAAGGAATCAGACAAGCTTAAATATTGCAGTTTTTCCCGTGTGAGAAACCTAAAGGGTAAATAAGGAGCATAATGGAGGACAGATACTGGGTTTGGGAAGTAGGAAGAACATGTTCAGGTGGGAAGGGGAACAAGAGAAGGGGAAGGGAGATGGGAAGGAAGGGAAAAGGAAAAGAATGGAAACAAAGCTTTTGTAAATGGGGAGAGGAGGGGTTGAAGAGAGGGGAGGAGAATGAAAACTAAAGAAAATCAAGGTATGGTATGTACAGATGCAAATTCCCTATAATGAATGTGATCAACATGACTGACAGACATGTATTAATAAAAATATAAAGAATTTAGCCAAGTCCAGTGAGGGGGATCTGGCATGAGGGCCATGCACTGTTGGTGGCTGGACAGTCAGTAAGCACAGCTCCTTCCACCAGATTTCTAGCCTGGACGGCCCTGAGGCCCAGCTGTCGTGGGTCCCCTTCGGGGGCCCCCACTCAGCATAGAGCTTGGCCGGGCACCCTGGCTGCAGCTGGACTGGGGCATACTCAAGGGCTCCTTGCCTTTCCCTCCACTCAGTTTTACCGGCGACACCCCACGAACACAGGCATTTCATCCCCCCTTCAGCCCTGAAGTAGGACAGGACAAGAATGGGCCAGGTGCCTGGGCAGCGCGGATAGCTTTGTAGGCAGATGGTGACCGCAGGGCAGGTGAGCAGAGGCAGAGGCAGAGGCCAGGAGGGTGGTGTGAGAGCAGGGACCAAGGACAGCCCAGGTCTGGGCCGCGGGGGCCACAGGGCTTTTGTATAGGGACCCGCGCCGGCCGCCAACTTGCAAGTGCGGACGGCCGGTCGGAATCCCACGGCCTCGTGGCACTGGTTGGGTGAGACCTCTTAGCCCAGCCGCCGGCGGCCTGCCTGGGGAGAGACCCGGGCCACAAGGTCGGCGACACAGTCCGGAGCCAATCTCGCGGCTTCGAGGCCCCCGGCGGGGCGGAGCCGGGGGCGGAGGCGGGGCGACCGGAAGCGCCGCCCGGCCCCGCCTGCGGGCGCGTGGTTGTGCGCGGCGGGCGGTTGCTGATAAAGTTGTGTGAAGGCGGGCCGGCCTGGGGTCACGTAAACGGAACATGGCGGCCCCGGCGGGCGGCGGGGGCTCCGCGGTGTCAGTGCTGGCCCCGAACGGGCGGCGCCACACAGTGAAGGTGACGCCGAGCACCGTGTTGCTGCAGGTGCGGCCGCCGGCCGGGGTGGACGGGCTGAGGGGGGGAGTCGTGGGCCGGACCCCCTGCGGTTGCCCCAGGGCTACGGGGCGGGGCTTCAGCCTAGGAGCGCCCGGGCGCAGGCCCGCCTCCTCCTCCGCGCGGCCCGCGGGTCCCGGGGCGGGCCGGGGGCTGGCGACCCCTAGCACCCTGCCAGCTGCACCGTGTATGGCCCTGCAGGGTGCCATCCCCAAGCCCCCGTCTAACCGGGAATCTTCGGCACCTGGCTGAACCCAGTGCCTCCACCCGCCGATGGAGCCTGCCCGGTCTTCAACCAACCGGCTTTGTGGCCGGAAGCGGATTTTGCCTAGTCACTGGCTGTGCTTTTGCCGAGCGCCGCTTGTGACCTCGAATGAATGAACATTTATAAGTGTTTATTGAGCCCCTGCTGCGGGATACAATGAGGGTGCCAAGGGACACAGCACCCGTGTCTGTAATAGGAGCTCACCGAGTGGGTGCGCACAGCTCAGAAGTGCGAGCTCTGGCAGATTTGGCAGAACCCCTTGAAAGGACCGTTCGTTTGGGTTAGCTGAAGGGGGATCTTGGCCTTCAGGGAGCAGGGATGAGGCTTAGGGCAGGGGGAGCTGGTGCACTGAGATTGCCAGAGTACAGGGTAGCCCCGGTGTGTGTGTGTGTGTGTGTGTGTGTGTGTGTAGGGGAATCCCAGGGCTTGTGGTAGGAAGATGCCTGTGAAAAGAGGCCCTTAAGAACCAGAACCAGGAGTGGATAGTTTGTGGCCGTAGAATGAGGAAATAAGGCAGGACATCTGTGTCCAGTTAGGAAGAGAGAAGAATGGACAGGATTTGCAGGTCCGATGCCCCCAGCTGTTACTGGACTGCACTTTGAGTGGCCTTCTACTGACTTTTGCTTGCACAGCAGCCAGCTAGCTCACCTTTGACAGGCCTCTGCGCCTGTAAAGTAAGTGTCCTGGCCACATGCAGGGGGTCACTGTCCTCTTGTTTTTCAGGTTCTGGAGGACACATGCCAGCATCAGGACTTCAACCCCAGGGAATATGACCTGAAGTGAGTTTGGGCTCAGCTGGGGGGGCCCAGACTGTTTCCATTACTCCTAAATGTTCTGTTGGAAGAGCCTAAACAACGGCAGCTTATTTCCCAGTTCTGGAGGCCAGAAGTCCAAAATCAAGGTGCCAGCCCACCATGGTGGTACGTGCCTGTAATCCCAGCATTTAGGAGGCTGAGGCAGGAGGATTACCTAGAGTTTAAGGCCAGCCTGTGCTACACAGGGAGATCCTGTCTCAAATCCCCTCTTCCCCAAAACAAAATCAAGGTGGTGACAGGGCTGTGTTCTTCCTTTCTCCCCAGTTTTTACTTTTTGCTAGTACAAGTTAATGTTATATAATGATTATATTCCATGTGTGGAGTTGATGCATGGACTTGGCACATCTCAGTTATTTTTTTGTCCCCTTTCCCTCCTCTCCCTTCTTCCTCTCTCCGTCTCTTGAGCCCTCTTTTGGGAAAAATACGGGAAACTTTTTTTTTTTTGTGGTGCCGGGGATCGAACTCACAACCTGGCACTTGCAAAGCAGGCGCTTATGCCACTGAGCTAAATCCTCGGCAATATGGGAAACTTTTTGAACTTTCATGTCATCTTTGTGTTGCTAATCTTGTCTCTGTCGTTGCAGTGGGCTCTTTGTATCATTGAAAGCTTTAAAAGTTTAGCCATTACTGTCTAGGAGGACATTTGCCATTGGATTAAGATCTGTTGGATTAAAAAAAAAAATCTGTTGGATAATTCAAGACATCTCATTCAGGTTTTTTTTTTTTTTTTGGTATCAGGAATCAAACTCATGACCTCGTGCTTGCCAGGCAGGCACTGTGCCCCTGAGCCATATCCTTGGCTCTTCATTCAGTGTTCTTGTTTGTTTCTGTTTTCTGAGATAAGGTCTTGCCATGTAGTTTAGGCTGGCTTTGAACTCAGTATGAAGCCCCAGTTGGTCTCAAACTCACAGTGGTCCTCCTGCCTCAGCCTCCCATGTACTGAGATTACAGCACACCCAGCTTGTTTCATTTTTTTTAGAGAGAGGGTCACACTGTATAGCTTAGGCTGGCCTCAAACTTGTGATCCTCCTGCCTCAGCCTTTGGAGCCATGCCCAGCTTCATTTGACATTGTTAATTGCAATGAACGTAAAAGACCTGTGTGACAAATAAGCTCATATTCACAGGTTCTAGGGGTTAGGACACTGATGGGCCTTTTTTGGGCCCCACCCATTCTTGGAGTTTAGTGGAGGATGGCAGGAAGCAGGAGTGACGAGAGTGGCCCCTTTAGCTGATGTCTGTTCCCTATGAGAGAATGCCTGAAATGGGAGTGGAGCAGGGTCATGTTTGAGAACTCCCCTCAGCCTTTCTTCCGTGTGTGTTTTCTGAGGGTCTGCTTTTGGCCCTAGCCCTGTTTCAGGGTCCGTATCACCCTTAGTTGCCTAGAGACTCATGTTTCTGTCCTGCTTCTTTCCCTGTTGTCTGGGCTGGACACTGAGTCAGTGCTGCACTTCTCTTTTCTCCCTGAAATCCCCTGAGGTCAGGGACATTCCTCTTGTCTCTGCAGGTCATAGCTCTGCTCTTGTAGCCATAAGAGGTGGGGACACTGCCCTGTGACCTAGAGGGGGTTGGGAGGAGTCGCGCTGATTGGGTACCGTGTGGCCGTGCTCTGTTCTGCAGGTTTCAGAGAACAGTGCTTGACCTCACTCTCCAGTGGAGATTTGCCAACCTGCCCAACAATGCCAAGCTAGAGATGGTACCTGTGACCTGGAGCCGCGAGAGGCCCGAGAGTGTGGTAGGTGGCTGGCTGTGAGTCCCGCAGACCTCCTTCTCTGGCCTCCTTTGGAACCGTCAGAGCACAGGATAGTTGTGCAGTGTGCCAAGGGTGGGGGGTGGGGTGTGGTCCTGGAGAGGGCCAGGGAGAGTCTTGTCACCCACTTTCCGTTCCTGGCCAGAGCCATGTGTTCTCAGATACCTAATGACCAGAAATGAGAGTTTGCAGTGTTTCTGCAGGTTATTGAGATAGAGTCTCACTATATAGTATAAGCTGGCCCTGAGCTTGCTTACATAGCTCAGGTTGACCTCAAACTCAGGGCAATCCTCCTGCCTCAGCCTCCTGAGTTCTGGGATCACAAGTGTGCACCACCACATCTGGCTACTGTTATTTTTGGTAAGATTGATGGTGTGCATTTGTTCTTGTTTGTCAGCAGCATTCACCTACCAGCTCGATGTATAGTGAAAAAATGTATAGAACTCAAACTATGGACCCAGCTAGCAGCCAGCTCACAAGAGGCCCAGGCCTTGTCAGGCTTCTGTGGAAGGGCTTGTTGTTCCCAGCCGTGGCACTGCCTGCTCACACAACTACTTCCTAGATCATGTTGTGAACTTGTAGAAGCACTGGGAAGGTCAGCAAAATTGTCACAGGTGAAAATGGTAGCCATGGCCATCTTGCCCTCCTTTTACTCCATTGCTGCTGGGTCTTTGATTCTGCTATAGTACATTTTTCCTGTGCTGCTAGAAGGTACTTTTTTTTTTTTTGGTACCAGGGATCAAACTCATGTCCTCATGCTTGCTAGGCAGGTGCTTATGCCACTGAGCTAAATCCTTAGGCCCTAGAAGGTACTTTTTTATTTTTGTCAGACCAGGAGGCTCAGTCCAGGTCATTTGTTGCTTTCTAGAGCCACTGCTAGGCCACGTCAAGCCAGGAGTCAGGTGGACAAGATGATCTTAACACTGACTTTTCTTTTTCTTTCTTTCTTTTTTTTTTTTTAACACTGACTTTTCTATAATACTGCTGCTGTTTTCATCTGCTTCAGGGAAGAAACCCTGTTTCCTTGTGGGGTCTCTGGAAGGCACATGAGGTCGACAGGCTCTGGCACCTGTCACACAGAGCAGCTGCTCCCCCTTGTCATCGAGACTTAATGTAAACACATTTGAAGAAAGAATCCCGTGGCTAAACTAGGGGGGTTAGTGCAACTCTGAGAATGTGCACTACGCCATGGTGTATGGGGTGATGGGGCTGCTCAGCATTCCTCTCTCATGCTCTGTTTTGTGCTACTGGGGCTTGAACCCAGGACCTTCACGCTGTGCTATATACCACAGCCCTTTTTATTTTATTTTTTCATTTTTATTTTTTGGTACCTGGGATTGAACTCATGACCTCGTGCTTGCCCAGTTGGCATTTATGCCGCTGAGCTAAATCCCTGGCCCCTTTTTTATTTTATTATTATTATTATTATTATTATTATTATTTTGTCTTTTTGAGGCAGGGTCTCACTATGCAGTTCATGCTGCTCTTGAGTTCACTTTGTAGCCCAGGCTAGTCTTGAACTCGAAGCAGTCCTCCTGCCTCAGCCTCCTGTGTGCTGGGATTACAGGCATGCACCACCATACCTAGCTCTATTTTTTATTTTGAGACAGGTTTTCACTGCGTCATTACGTTGCCCAGGCTGGGTTAGAAATCACTATACTGCCTCAGCCTCCCAGATGGCTGTGATTATAGGCATGAGCCATGGCCAGATGGGGATTTTCACAGGAGAGGGTGCTGTACTTACATTCACAGCTAGACCTTGTACGTTAACATGTCTATCACTTGGCAGATGGACCAGAAGGGACTTCTCTTTTTAGGTTATAGCCTTTCTTGAGAGTGCACAAGAGTATTAAAAGTAGATTTGTAAAAGCCGTGTACTCAGTTCAGAAAAGATCTGAGAAAAACACAGTGTATTAATTGTCTACTGCTGGTAACAAATTGTCCCAAACCTGGTAATACAGCTCCAAATGCTGACTACACCATGGGGCTGGGGGACTGGATCAAGAAAGCAGCTCTGCTCAGAGCCTCTGGTGGCACCATGCTGGCTGAGATGTGGCCTTGGAGGCTTGCTGCTGGGCCACAGGGATGAAAGCCTGTCCTTGCTCTGCTTGGCAGGCTTTTGTGATGGCTTTTGCCCATGGCACTGGTGCACAGGTGTGCATGCCCTGCGTGTTTGTGTGGTCCAGCAGGGGTCTCCTAGTGAGTCTCCAAGGGACTTCTGGGAAGCGTGAATGCTGAGATTGTGGCACAGGATGGCTACTCCTCTTCCTAATGAGATTTTTGCATCCTGCCCTCCAGGTTCGGGTGGCTTTGCAGCTGGATGATGGCTCCCGGTTGCAGGACACTTTCTCTTCAGGTCAGACCCTCTGGGAGCTCCTCAGCCATTTTGCACAGACCAGGTGAGGATCAGTGGGCAGGTCCTGAGTTTGTCTCTGCCCCCTTGGCAGAGGTGCTGCCATGGCCACTAGGCTGGTCTGACACACATTGATTCTGGCCGTGCTCACCAGTCAGCACCCAGTGGGTGTATGTTTGCCAGTGGCTCCTCTTCCTGAACTTCTGCATCCAATGGCCCTGGCCAGCCTGCCAAGCAGAGCAAGGACAGGTTCCATCCTTGTAGAAACCCAGAGTCTCCGAGGGCTTGGTGCATAGCAGAGGGGAAATGGAGTGCTGGGTGCGTCATTTCATGCTGTGTGCTCCTGGACAGGATCTGTGTTTTGAGGATCCTTGGATGGAACAGACAGAAGGCCACCTGGTGGCCCCTTTACTGTGAGCCTCTAGTTGTAAAGCCTTGGTATAGAAATGCATCTGTTTAATGGTACTGGTGTGTGCTATCTTGTTTGGTGGTTAGTAATTGAACCTTGTTCCAGAATGAATTAATGGTAGCCATTTTAAGTTTGGGTTTTACATTATGGGATGGAAGTCTTTGCTTTAACGGTGTCAGCCAACAGGATGGAAGAAGGGTTGGCTGTGTGGCTATAGATGAGTTGCTTTGCTTCTCTGGGCCTCTGGTATGTCACCTGTCCCATGGGTGGCGTGCAGGTGAGCTGAGCTGATTATGTCTTGACTGCTGGGAACAGGAGCCAGCATGGTGGTTTGTGAGAATCGCAAAGTGCTGGTAGTAGCCCCACAGGTGGAGAGGCCTTGTTATAGAAAACCTACACCAAGCTGCTGAGCGTGCCCAGCTGCCTCAGATGCTGTGGATAAGGTTGCTGAGGTTTGTAGGTTGGGGTCTTAGAGGCTTGACGTCAGCAGTCTCTGGGGCCATAGAGATTGAACAGATGGAGGTTACGCATTATGGTGGATGCCTGTGATTCCAGCATTATGATAGGCAGGAGAATCATGAATTTTAACTTAACCTACTAGGCAGTTTAGTAACTTGACAAGAATCTGTCTCAAAATTTTAAAAAAATGGGTGGGGGATATAGCTCAGTGCAAAGGTGCTGGATCAGTGCTCAGTAATGCACACCTGCACACCCACAAGTAAATGAAAAAGAATGGAGGCAGTGCTGGGGATTTAGCTCAGTGGCATAAGCGCCTGCCTTGCAAGCGCTTAGTCGTGAGTTCGATCCCTGGTACCGATTAAAAAAAAAAAAAGAATGGCAGGCAGACTGTGGGTGTAAACATGATTTGTGACTGAGTGTGAGTAGCCATCTGTTGAGTGGCTGGTCTGGATGAGCAGCAAGAGACAGTGGCTGTGTCACTGTTCCCAGAGGCCTGATGAAGTCCAGAGAGGCTGGGACTTGAAAGGCACACTTGCGATAAGGGATCCTTGAGATGTGGAGGCACAGGAGCAGATAGTGGCTCAGTCAATGGCGTATCTGTCAGCTGTAGCTGCAGGTCAGATGGTGGGGTCCTGCCTGGGCCCAGCCTATCCTCTTCGTGGTGGTTGGCACTGGGAGAGCGTGAGAGTATAGGCAGAGTACACAGGACCTGGGGTTGACAGTGGTCAGGTTATGGGGCTGACCCCTTGAGTATAGAGGCTCCACCTTGGTAAGCAAAGTCAGTCCAAGCATCAGCTAGAGGCCTCTGGAGGCCCAGCCCCACTATGTCGAGAGACCCTTATCAAGGAACATCATTGCAAAACGCAGGACCTGGGGACAAAGAGGCTGAAGGCGGTCTGGTGAAGGGCAGGCCTAAAGCCCCTGAGGGAGCAGAGTTGTATCTTCCGAATCTTGGAGGAGGACCCACTTGTTCTAGAATTCTCTGCATTGCCATAGTCATGAAGAGTCAGGGTAGAAAGTGCTGCTTCAAGCCCAGAGTGACACTGACGGGAATCTGCTGCACCTCCAGAGAGGGCCCTTTGGGCTCCACTGTGGTACCAGGGCCAGGTTCCCTCAAGGAGGGAGAAGTGTATGCAAGTAAAACTAAGGAAGCGTGGAAAACATGAGTCAGGAAGGATGTAAGTAAGACCCAAGGGAAATGCCATCTAGGCCAGGACACTGTCCCCAGGTGTGCCCCAGGATGTGTGCTCAAGTCCAGGGGCTACTTCCATTTTACAGTTGGTTCAGGCCTTGAATGGAAACATAGATAAGGATATGGCCCCTCTGAGGAGTGGAGGGAATGCTGATGCTGACTTAAACCCCTTAGGACCGGGGCAGTGGAGAAGAAAACATGGGGCACCCCTTCCAGCAGGAGGAGTGGGGCCCAGGGAGGTCACAGGGCCCTAGGATCTGGCCAACAGGGGGCAGTCCTACAGCCTTATGGAAAGTTGTGCAGAGGGACATTGAATACGAAATGATTTGTACCTGGCTTTCTTTTTTGTTTGGTTTTGTTTTGGTACTAGGAATCAAACTCAGGACCTTGTGCTTGCCAAGTAGGCACTTATGCTGCTAAGCTATAGCCCCGGGCCCTGTACGTGGTTTTCAGTTCTAAGTGTCTCATGAATCTTTTCTTAAAGATTGACACAGGTTATTCTGCCTGTCAGGTCATCTTCTGTGAGTAGACATGTACCTGGTCAGTGCTAGCAGTGGGCTCAGTGTGTGGCTTGCACAGCAGAGCTGGGGCAGGTTTCTCACTCTCTCCCTGCTCCACTCCAGCTGCTCCCTTGGAAGAAGTACAGAGATAGAATTGCTGGGCCAAGAGATGGGGGTGTCATTAACTTTTACTTCTGAGGTTCACACCCCAGCTGTGTCTTGGAAGTTTTGTAAGGCCCATGTTTTGTGAGGCCCCGTGGCGGGCACGTTTCCAGCATCATGGCAAAGTCTAGATGCCCCAGGAGAGGTGTGCATTGTGGAGATGTCCTGGGAGGTGAGAGAGGAGCCTGTGCACCGGGAATTCTCAGTTTCCGACATGCTTTCCCCTCGATGCCTCCTGGAAGCTGGGAGGGTCCAGGGGTGTTGAGTCCTGTGTCTATGAGTGCGGTGTGTATGGGGCACTAAGGTTAGGGACTGTAAGGAACACTCAGGATCCCTCAGAGGTGAGCGTGGTGTCAAGGTGAATCCCGATTTGTGTGTTTGGGAAGTACCAGCCCGTTTTTTTGGCCAAGAGCTAGCACTTGTTTGGAAGGCAGCTGCTTTCTGAACATGGCCGTGGCCCAGTCCTGACCCCCAGTGTCTGCATCAGTGCTAGCCACTGGGAATGCCACACAAGCCACACTTGCAGGCCACAGGGGTAACTTAGAATTTTCTGGTAACCACATGAAAGAGAAAGTAAAAACAGGTGTAATTAATTTCAGTAATATGCTTGATTACTAGTACACTGAGACTATTATCCTTTGAGCGTGTAATCAGTAGAAAGATCATTTACATTGGTACATGATTTTTGAAACCCAGGATGTGTCTGGAGTTTGTCTCCCCCTGGCTGGCCACTGTACAGATAGCATTGGCCTTCCCAGGGACTGGCTGCTCCGCCTGCTGCTTCCTGGACTTTGGAAAGGCACCAGGAGAGGGCTCAGGGCTGCTGGCTCTGGGCTGCCCTGTGATTCTGTAACCCGATGGTTCACCTATCAGATAAGCTTGAACAACCCTCCCGACCTCCAGGGGCTCTGCTCCTGCCTGCCCAAGCTGGCCCTGTGCTTTAATTTAGGCTCATAAGATGAAGTGCTACTCTGGTGATTAGGCAAGACATAGATGGAAATAAAGGTTTTTTAAATTTTTTTTTATTTTTTTTATGAACCGAGGATAGAACTCACAACCTTGCGCCTGCCAGGAAGGCCCTTGTGCCGCTGAGCTAAATCCCCAGCCTAAAGATGTCATTTCTTTTTTTTTTTTTTTTTTTGGTACCGGGGATCGAACTCACGACCTCACGCTTGCCAGGCAGGTGCTTAAGCCACTGAGCTAAATCCCTGGCCCCAAGATGTCATTTCTTGAAGGCCCTGGGGCCTGTAGCTCCACACGGCCAAGGTCAGGAGCACGTGGAGAAAGGGACTCAAGGGTCTTGATGGGTCCTTGGCGTGGCTGAGGCTGGTTTCTCATGAGGAGTTTTAATTTGCCTTGAGCTCCAGGATGTCACTGTGGCTGTCCATTTAGCCCATGTGGGTATGGGGCGAGTGGGCTGCCAGGAGGTATTGAGTAGGGGTGAGGAATCGGTGGCTCACAGGAGAAGCTGGATGGAAGGGAGAACTAGAGGCTGCCTTGAGAGAGGCTATACTGCAATGTGGGAAAGTCCATCTCATGTTCAGCAAAGATAATGGGGACCTGTAACAGGGACTCACTATCTGGCTGGCTCCTGGGTTCTGCATTCTAGCTATCCTGGGATTTGGGCTCTGCTCTGCCATGTTACCACCCCGGGTCAGCTTGGGAACAGCATGGGTCTCCTGTAAATGTGAAGTTCATGGACTCACTACAGAGAGGACTTGCCCTCTCAGTGGTGGCAGCTCTGTACCAGCTGCTCCCTGTGTGGTTCAACCCTGGCAGGCTTCTGTTTCCATGGCCCGTGCCCTCTGCTCCCAGCCTGATTCTGGTTCAGCATTAAGAAAGTCCAGCTCTTCTTTCTTCTTGCAGAGCCTAGATGATTTCTGCAGTCACTAGGGTGTGTGGGGTTGCAGAGAGGGGCTGCCAGTGAGGCTGGGACTCTGCTGAGGGCCAGCCTGTGGCCACACTTGGGGTAGTCTTGTGTGCTCAGGAGGACCTGGTTCAGAGCTTCTGGCTGCTGCTGGTAGAACAGGACCAGTGGCTGCTTCTTCAGGACTGTCCTAGGCTCAGCCACCTGGGTTTACTTGTTCCTTCCAGCCTGACATGGGGCACAGGGCTGGGCTGTCACACAGTGGTGGCCCAGATACCTGTTACCCTCAGGATGAGGCCTCACCCTTGATGGGCTTCCTGAACCGGGAACCACATTCTACTTGCAGTCAAAGTCCTGCTGGCTTTTGCCAGTGCTGTCAGTATAGGTTGTCCTTGTGTGGGAAGCATGGTAATGCCAGGCTTTTTTTGGCAGTACTAGTTTGTACCAGCCCTGGCTTGGTCAGACAGGGGTAGCTGCCATCCACCCTCCTGCTTGTTGGGTGGTTTTGATTGAGCACGGTAATGTAGGCATGGGCGCCGAGCCCTGGGTGGTGCCATGAGCTCTGTGTGGGTGAAACACACAGCTCCAGCCTTGGGAGGTTTGTTGGCCTTGGAGGGGGACTTTGTGGATTCCCCAGTGTTCTCCCTTATGGGAGAGAGGGATCTCTTGTGGGTGGGTGGGCCTCATGGGAGCCACTAGTTTTGGTTTCCCACTCTAGAGGACTTGTTTTTGGCTGCTTGGTCTGGCCTGAAGTCAGGGGGCAGGTCTTCAATCTCTGGGGTCAGCGACACTTGGCATGTGTGAGGTCTGTGCAGGGCCAGCGAGTCTCTGCTGGTGTTGAGGGGACATCTCCTGGCTGTCTGTTCAAGACTGAGAGCAGCGCTTGCCGGGTCCAGTGGTATAGGTCGAGAAGTAATTTTGGCCACCTTTCTCTCAACCTCTGGGCGCCCGAGATGTTTACAGGCTGCTCTCTCTACAGTACAAGGGACTTTGGCCCACCTGCTGCTTCCTTGGGAGAAGCTGTATATCAAAGCTGCCTTTGATGGTGTACTGCTCTTCTGTGTCCCTGTTTGTGATTATTGTCCCATGGTGCCCCAGGGAAGAGTTTTGAGAAAGGGGACTGGCTGTGCTCAGCTGGTGTCAAGGCCATGGCAGTCCTAGGCCAAGTGATTTGGGCAGCTTGTGATAGCCAGCTCCTTCCTATGGTGGGTCAGATGTGCATCTCATTTTTGAGAGGCAGGACCCTCAGCTCACTTACCCTGATCTTCCTTCCTGGCCCTGCACCTCCTTCCCTCCAAGTGTCTTCCCTACTGACTTTCTCACCTCTCCTTCTGTTGTGGCTTCAGAAGGGAGAGCCAGTCACTTGACCTGACCTGGGCCTGGGGACTTTGTCACTCTGCAGTTTGGGGTCTTGTACGTCCCTGAGCCCTGGGGCCAGGCGGTGTCTGGTAGGCCAAGTAATTGGCCCTTTGGTAAACGGTGGGTGTGACAGCCTGTTGTGTGGTAACTCAGGGAAGGTGTTCTGCAGATCTGCCTGGTTCCACATGTGGATGTCACACCCCCTAGGGCCAGAAGCCTGCTCTGGGCAGTGGGCCCATGGGACCTGTGCTGTGCTAGGGAGGCCTCAGGAGCCCGTGGTGGAGAGCAGAGCTGGGCCCTGGGTGGAGTGGCAGACACACAAGAGCAAAAACAAAAAGCAAAGCAAGAGAAATGAAGGGAAAACATGCCAAACCTATCTGCAGGACAGGACCTCGAGCAGCTGGCCCAGGCCCTGGGTGGAGGTGTGCCATGAAGCCCTGCTTGGTACCCTGAGCCTGTCTGGGTCTGGGCCTGCTCTTCCCTGCCAGGGGCCTTTCCCTGTGTCCTGAAGGGCAGTCTCACTCCTGTGGGGTCAAGAGCTACAGCTGATGTACTTGTCCTCATGGCCCTCTTGACTTTAGGTGTGATCACGGGGGTGTATATGTCTCACTCCCTGACATTCCTGCATGCTGCCCTCTGCCCTTTCAGGCCTACCTCTAAACCTATCCCTTGCCTAATTTTGTTTTTTCTTCTTTGAGGCAGGGTTTTACTATGTAGCCCAGGCTAGCCTTGAACTCATGGTGATCCTCTTGCCTCAGCCTCCTGAGTGCTGAGATCATAGGTATGTGCCACCACACCTGGAATCCCTAATTTTTATTTATATTAATTAATTGATTAACTTTTTGGTACTGGTAATTCAACTTAGGACCTTGTACTTGCCCAGCAGGTGCTGTGCTGCTGAGCTATATCCCCGGCTCTCCTAATTTTTTTTTTTTTTTGGTATCAAAGATCGAACTCTTGACCTCGCACTTGCCAAGCAGGTGCTTATGCTGCTAAGCTAAATCCCCAGCCCCCTAGTTTTTAAATTAACTTCTTTCTATCTCTTTCTCTCCTCTTCTCCTCTTGCTTTCCCCTCTTTTTCTATTTATCCATCCACCTGTCTGAGATAGGGTCTCACAAAGTTGTTAAGAATCCCTGCCTTAGGCTGGGCGTGGGGCACATGCCTGTGATCCCAGCATTCAGTAGGCTGAGGCAGGAGGATCATTGCAAGTTTGAGACCAGCCTGGGCTACAAAGTGAGCTCAAGGCCAACCTGAACTGCATAGTGAGACCCTGCCCCCCTCCCCCAAGATAGAGCCATGAATTTAGCTCAGTGGCATAAGCGCCTGCTTGGCAAACATGAGTTTGATCCCCAGTACCAATAAATAAATAAATACATACATACATACATACATACATACATACATTTAAAAAAAAGAACCCCTGCCTGGCCTCAAACTTTCAGTCCTCCTGCCTCAGCCTCCCAAAAGCTGGGATTAGCATGTGCCACCACACCCAGTTTCTCATCTAATCCTTGCACCCTGCTTTCTGGTCACGGGCCTAGCACCTGTATGTTTTGATGGAGACTCTGCTGTGGTGCTTCCTGGCCTTTCCTGCTGTTTCCTTATATTGTGTCCCCAGCCTTATATTGTGTCCCCAGCCCCAGTCAGTGACAGAGTGGCCCAGTGTGCTGCATGTCCCAGCTGTTTCCAAGCCAGTTCTGCCATTCACTGCCTGCAGTCAGTTCCTCTTTTTTTATTTTAAAAAATTTGTTTTGGTACCAGGGATTGAGCTCATGACCTTGCACTTGCTAGGCAGATGCCTGTGCTGCAGAGCTACATCCCCAGCCCAGTTCCTGTTGTTGTCAGGGCATAGGTGCCTAAGGAGCTGACCCTGCTCAGTCTGACTTCATGGGTGTTTGGCTGCACTTTTTTAAAAAGTCTTTTGGAAATAGTATTTATTTGAAAACATACTGTTGTTATTCATTCAAGGAGAAATGTATCATTGAAAAAAATTTTAAACACAACCTTTACATTAATAGATAATTTATTAGAAATATTTTCTGTGGCCCTGAAGCTAGGCCAGCAGATTGCTGTAGCTGCTGGTTTCAAACAGGAGCCTAAAGAGAATTCTTTCCATAGTCTGTTGGCCATTTCAGAACTTTGGAAATGGAATGGTCAATTCATCAGAAAGAAATAGCAGGTGAGTGTGGCAGACTTTTGGCGGCCTGAAGGAGAGTGACCCTGGTGCCTCGGGACCTGCACCATGTGGTTTACTTGGGGTGCTGGGAGGACAAGGAGCTCGTTCCCTCTCTGGGGGGTGGCTGTGAGTGTGGCAGACTTTCAGTGGCGTGAAGGAGAGAGACCCTGGTGCGTCGGGACCTGCAACATGCGGTTGACTTGGGATTCCAGAAGAACAGAGAGCTCGTCCCCTCTCTGGGGGGCGGCTGAGAGTGTGGCAGTCTTTTGGCAGCCCGAAGTAGACCCTGGTGCCTCAGGATCTGCACCATGCAGTTTACTTGGGGTGCTGGGAGAACAAGGAACTCCTCCCCTCTCTGGGGGGCAGCTGTGAGCCTGCCGGCACGTGGGCTGAGAATCAAACATCTCATGTCCTGTCCCCCATCCTGTTCCCCCCTGCCCCCCACTTAGCAAGTGGTAGCCAGTGAACTACACATCTTGTGAAAAGATTGGCTATGTTATTTAGTATGAACTCCTCGTATGCAAAGATATGGACAACCATTTGGAAGAAAACAAGAGACAATATGACAGATAGTGAAGATCTCTGGTTTTCTAGTATTGAAATTTATGCTTTCTTATGTCCCATTCTGTTCTGTTTTGTTGTGTTTAATTTTACCCCCTTTAAAATAAAATTTAAAAAAAAAGAAAGAAAAAAAAAAGCAAAAAAAAGAAATATTTTCCTTTCTGGCTGTGCTCTTTGAGGAGCCACTCTATCACCCTCCACATTTAGGCCCAAGGACATGTGGCTGGTTGTGGTGAAGTGCAGTCTAGCTCCTTGGGGGGGGGGGTGCTAGGCTGGGCACAGGTGAGCAGCCATGATTCAGGTGTTTGTATGGGTGAGGAACTGAGGCTGTAGCCCTTCTGCAAAGCACCTGGACTCTGTCCCCACTCAGAGTCTGGGTAGAGGGGGCTACAGATGGTGGGGCTCATAACCATTAGGGACCTAATGGATTTGTATCCTGGTGCAGGTCTCAGTGGGCGATGACTCTCTTAGAGGTGGCTTTGAGCGGCAGCCAGACTCCAGTCCTTAGGACTTGTGGCAGGCCCCTAGACTTGAGCATGGCTGAGCATGATTCAGTTGGCAGCATGCTGCCTGAGGGGGTTCTGGGGATAGGGCTGCATGTCTGTCTTTTGTAGGGTTGGGCCTTAAGGCTAGGGGTGAGTGGAGAAACCCCCCTAGGTCTTATACCAATGGCTGAGGCTCTTTTATGGCTGTCTTTGTGCAGCTGTTGGTTGCCTCCTTCTGGTGGTTGTAGGACACAGGAGGGATCCTCCAGAGTCTTGGGCTCCCCAGCTTTCCTGAGGGCAGGTCCCTGATGCTTTCCTTTTCTTGCCTGCAGGGAGCCTCTGCAGCAGCTGGGTGAGGCAACCCCTGTCTGCGTGTACATGAGGGATGAGGTAGGTTTGGCTGCCCCACCCCCAGTTGCCTGCCCAGCCAGGCAGCCCACTTTCCAACCTGGAAACTTCACTCCTGCAAGTCTTCAAAGGGTGGCTGTGCGGCAGGCTGCTGAAAGCATGATGTGTTTTCTGGAAAAAGCGAGCTGCCGGCCCCGCTGGAACCCACTACCGCTGCTGGGCTGCTCCCGGAGCCTCCCTCAATGCCTTGTTTGTTTTTTCAGCTTCTCTCAAAGCCCAAGAGTCACAAAAGTGGTTTTATTTTAATAAATATTTGCTTTGCTTCGTATTTTGATCTTTTTCAAAACTGAAGGTGGCATGGTGCAGGCTGGGCCTGGCAGTGAGAGGGCCCTGCATTTGCCAGCCCTGCCTGCCTGGAGGGACCCTCCTAGTGTTCCATCCCCTGGTCTCACAGGAGCTTTTTGTTTCCTCACTGGCCTAGAGCCCTTCACTGGGTTGGGGGGACACTGTCCCTGAGGGGCCTTGGGAAGGCCTGGTATGGACAGGACTTCCCTGTCTATACCCAAAGTTCCCTGACCTGGAGCTGTGAAGAGCAGGGGAGCCTGGGGGGACACTGTTACAACCAGCATCCTCCTAGGAAGAGGGAGCTTCAGGGACTCAACTGACTGCTTAGTAGGCTGACCCTCTGGCTGTGTGTTGTACTCATGGCAGAGTCCAGCCTTGGAGGACTCTCCTCTTTGGAGGCAGCTCCAAAGAGCTCCAGCCTGGCCTCCCTCGAGGTGCTGTCAGGAATGACCATGAGAGAGAAAGATAGAGTGAGGGACAGTGTCCCCAAGGCAGTGCTAGTCAGGAAGGCAGCTGTGGCTGGCTGTGGCATTGCTGGGTAGAGGTGCTGTAGCTGTGGCCAGTTGGGGTACAGAGTAGATGTCATAGTTGGGACAGCGGAGCTTAGGAGGCCAAGTGGTATGATTTGGGACCCCCCATGGTTCAGAGGATCTTCAAGAGTAGGTGTTGCCAGCACTTGGCCTACTCAAGAAAGGGTGGGCCACCTGTGTGGTGGTCCCCTTCTGTAGTGGTCCCCCTTTGCAGTGGTCCCCAGACCCATGTAGCTGGACAGGTGCTGTAAAGCTGTGATGAAACTTACCCAGGGGCTTGGCTAGTGTCTGGAACCCAAGGTCTGGCTACTGCTTACTGCTGTGGTGGGCAGGGGCTGGGGTGGTGGTGGAAGAGGCTTGGGACCTCCTTTCAAAACAGTCTGCTTTGGGAGGCCCAGCAGTGATGCTGAGCAGTGGTAGCTGTGGGCCTGGTCATCAGGGAGAAAAGTAGGCAGTGTTGGTGGTATGGGGCCTGTTCTCTGTTCCCTCTGCCCCAGAGGAGCTGACCATGGAGCTGTCCTTGTGTGTACAGCCTTCTGTCCATCAGCTCATCCACCATCTTTATTCTCCATGGCCATCAGCTTTGGGCAGGGCTCTGGGTTACAAGACATCCTCACCCCACCCCAGTCTTCCCTCCCTGACCTCAGTGGGTCTGATTTACTGCTGAGGAGGCCAAGCTGGGTCAGTGGTTCTTCACTAGCTACAGGCTGGATACATGCTGGACCTTTGCAGAGCATGTGGGATGGCAAGAATAGGGGAGGGGTGGGCAGGAGAAGGAACCTGGTCAGCATGGAGTCTGGGTAGGGACTGGTGGGGGCTGCCCAGGGGAGAGGTCCACATGTCCTGTTTGCACTCCTGCAGGTGACAGGTGAGGCCGCCCTGCGGAGCACAACCCTGCAGTCTCTTGGACTCATCGGGGGGAGTGCCACCATCAGGTAGGGTAGCGCGGCTCCTGGCTGGGGTTTTCTTCAGTTAAAAACTGTGGTCTTGCTGAGCACAGTGGCACACACCTGTGATCTCAGCTACTCTGGAGGCTGAGGCAGGAGAATTGCAAGTTTTGAGGCCAGCCTGGGCAGCTTAGTGAATCCTGTTTTAAGTTTGATAAAAGGCTAGGGATCTAACTTAGTAGTAGGGCTTCTACCTAGCATGTGCAAGCCTTGGTTCCATCCTCAGTATGATTTTAAAAAAAAGCCTCAAAAGACAGGGTGAAGAAGAAATGTGAGAGCTCAGATGGGGTCATAGTGCATAGTGTTGGGAGCTAATGGAGGCTACAGTTGCCCTGATGGACTCTTGGCCCTCTTTCCTCCCGCCAGTGGTGGAGTGGAGTTAGGGAAGAGGCTCTGTGATGTTCTCAGGAGCGGCCCAGGTGAAGGGAGGGGCTGCCTGTGGCGTCTCACTGGCTTTCTGTCTCCCATTCAGGTTTGTCATGAAGCAGTGTGACCCACCTGGCAAGCAGGAACCTGGGGCTATCCGAAGTAAGACTCCAGGAAGCCCGACTCTTTCCATGTCAGGCAGCCAAGCTGCCAGCAACCCTCAGCTCCCCTTGAATTCTGGAGAGCTCAGCAGGGGAGACCTGAGCCGCCCAGAAGATGCAGATACTTCGGGGACTGGCCTTGTGGGTGGCCAGAAGCCAGTGGATGCTCCAGAGAAACAGACTGTGAAAGAGCCCATCCCCACCCCCTTTGTTCCTTTCTCTGGTGGAGGACAGCGACTGGGGGGCCCTTCCGGGTTCTTGAGGCCTCTGACATCACCATCTGCAAAGTCACCCAAGGTCTTCTCCAGCCCTGGAGGCCCATCCAAGCCCAAGAAATTGAAGCCTGGTGAGGAACCCCAGCAGGAGCCAGAGTTAGAACTGGTAAGGGGTGTGCTGGGCCTTGGACTTGAGGCTGCGCCCTCTTTCCTGAGGACGCAACTGGGGCTAGTGAGTTGGGACTGTGGCAGCCAGGGACATTGTTGTCTCCTCAGGATAGAACTTGTTCAGTTCTGTTGCATGCCAGTTGTCTTGAAGCACTCCTTCATACCTGTCATCTTCAGGGTTTTGACAGAAGTATTGCCACGATACTACCATCATTTTTTTTTTTTGGTACCAGGTTGTCAAACTCAGGACCTTGCGCTTGCCAAGCAGGCACTTTTGCCATTGAGCTAAATCCCCAGCCCCACCGTCATGTTTTTGCCACCCAAGAATGTTCCCACTTGGCCTTCTGTGTCCACGAGGGATAGTGAGACCAGTCCATTCCTTTGTGGTGACTTAGAATGGCTGCTGTCTACCCTTCCATGTGGTTGGGAGGTTTTGACCAGGCGTTTTACATTAAGGAGGTCTCTGGGCACTGTCCCATGTTAAGCACTTAGTCCTGAGCCAAGTCCTTCAGCGTGTCTGTCGTTCAGTGCTGGCCAGCAGGTGTGGGGGGCATGCACAGTGGTTTTATGAGGCAGAAGTAGGTGGTGAATTTCCTTAATAGTCAGATCTGTAATGTGCATTTAGAAGCTAAGCAGGAGGACTTTGGCTTGTGTGGGTGGCTCTGGCATGGAAATTTCTGTTGGCTGAGGTTAAAGTCAGCTGGGAGGAAAGAACCGCTTCCCTTTGTGAGATGTTGCTGGCCTAGGAAGGCATCTACCACCTTACCTTTTCTCTTATGATGGCTTTATTTAGGTAGAACCTATTATTGGATATAGCACACCCATCATAATGCAGACCTTTTTTGCATTTCCTGCAGCTGAGCCTGTCACCCTGGTCCCATTTGTTCCCTGAGTCTCATTCAGTTGCTGTCCTGGTGATGACCACCCCACCACCTTAGGGATGGAAGGAGCCTGTGTTTGGATTGTACCATGTGAGTGGCAGTCAGGTCAGGGTGCAGCTGGAGAGCAGGAGGCCTCCTCTGCATCCTGGTGGGTCTCTATCCATACCAGCATCCACCTCTTCCACCTTGCCTCTATGTCTCCTGGCCTTGGCCAGCTGTAGCCACAACAGAGCTTTCTGAGGAGG
This sequence comes from Dolichotis patagonum, assembly GCA_004027295.1. Taxonomy (NCBI): domain Eukaryota; kingdom Metazoa; phylum Chordata; class Mammalia; order Rodentia; family Caviidae; genus Dolichotis; species Dolichotis patagonum. Next base: position 56,095 of record PVJX010001896.1, on the reverse strand, counting down.
AGGATGTGGTGTGGGCCCCCCACCCTGCCTGGAAGGCTGCTGTGGTTTTCCCACTGGTGTGCTTCTGGGACTGCACTGAGATCTCAGAGCTCCTATAGGCATCTTTGGCATCAGAATACATCACTCAAGTTCAGTCCAGGTGTAGCACTTGCTTGTTCTCAGGCTCCTCTGGTTGACAGAGGACCTCTAACTGCCTTATGTGAGTAAAAGCTTCACAGCAGGTTTCCCCAGAAAATGCCTCAGGTTCGGGAAGTGTGCTGGATGCCTGTCCTTGGCCTTGGCTCTCGGAATGGCGCTGGGCCTTCTCAGAGTCCAGCCAAACAGGCTCAGCAGGCCCCATGAGCCAGCAGCTTCTGGCCCAGTCTGGAGTGTCTCTCCCTGTGGCCAGCACCAGCGTATCCTTCATGTTCCCCCGCCCTTTGCTTCCAGCCACAGCTGTTCTTCTGACGGCATGTGTGGCTGTGCTAGGCATCCAGTCATGGTTTGATTTGAGATGTGTAGCTGGGGTGTGGCTCAGGAGCCCTGAGTCCTAACCCCAGCACTATGAAACACAGCAGAAAAGTTGATAGAAAGGATTCCATTACTGGGGGGAAAAATTCCTAGATGGTAGCAAGTGACTGGCTCTTTGCTGTCTGTGTTGATAACTCTCAAGGTAGAATATGCAGAGGGGAGGTGATGTCCATTGGCAACCTCAACCAAAGTGGCCTTGGAGCACCCTCTTGTACCAGGAGAAGCTGATGCTAAGTCCCTGGGGCAGGTGCTGAGCATCCAACAAGTGTAGTGTGGCGGCAGGTGTCTGACCACTTCATCAGAGGAGCCACTCTGTTTCCTGGGGTCTCCCAGCAGAGTTTGTTGGCAGTCAGTTGTGGTGAGATAGGCCAGGGCCCTGACCAGAAGGGGCTTTTGCAACTGCACCCCAAATATGTACGGGATGCAGTGTACAGAGGGGCTGAGCTTACTTAGCCACGCTCAACTCAGGTGTGTCAGGATGAAACCCTATGACAAGCAGGAAGGGACGTAGGTTTCCTGATACCATGTGCTCTGACGTGCCACAGAGCTGCCAGAGAAGGCAGGGATGCCTAAAGCCGCAGGTGTGCGTGGCGTGCAGGGACAGTGAGAGGCAGGACCCCCACAGACAGGCATGGGGCAGGCCCAGGAGCGAGGGGTGGATGGTGGCACAGCAGGCAAGGGTTTGGGTACATGTTCATGTTTTCTTTTCCAAACCACCTGTCCTGGGGGGCATGATTAGGAGAGCAGCCAGCTGTTGGATGACACAATTCTTTCTGGTTCCAGCCTTTGGCTTTCTTATTCCTGCTGCCCTTGTTGGCTTCCAGAGAATCTCGGAGGCCTCAGTGTGTGGCTGGGCTTTGCCTGAAGGAGGTGGCTCACTGTAGCTTTGTGTGTCGTCTAGCAAACTAGAGTAGTAGCAGTTAGGGTAGTGCCTGGATTTCATGTTGGTCAAGACTGAGGGAAAAAAAAAAAGATGGAAGTTACTGGTGATAACCTGAGGCTCCTGGGACTGTCTTCCTTCTGGTTGTTTTCTTTTTTTACGGGGAAAGTGCTAGCAACCTCCCACAGGCTGAGCAAGAGTTGTAGCACTGAGCCCCTCCTAGCCCTTTTATTTTTGTTTGGAGCAGGGTCTTTAAGTGGCCCATCCTGGCCTTCAAGTTGCAATTCTTCTGCCTCAGTTTCCCGAGATGCTTGGATAACTGGCTTAACTTTGTTTTCACTATCAAAACATATATATATATATATATATATATATATATATATATATATATCATGATTGAGGAAATTTGAGAACTGAAGAACAAGTCACTGCTGTAACAGACTTAGCAATTTCTTTGCAGAGTCCTTTCCTCATGCGTGTGTACATACATGTGTGTACATGAACTTGAGTGTTAGGTAGCGTGAATGTGCCTGTGTGTGTGACCAGGATGCTGTAGGTGGGTGATGACTGTATTGTATTCCTTATACTCAGCACCCCTTATGTCCCTGGTCCCTGTACCCTGTTCTCACCTGTTTAATTGGGTATGTGTAGTTTATTTATTTATTTATTTATTTATTTTTTTTGTACCAGGGATCGAACTCACGACCTCGCACTTGTAAGGCAGGCACTTAAGCCACTGAGCTAAATCCCCAGCCTGTATGTGTAGTTTATGTCCAACTGTTATTTGAAAAATATGTTGTTTGATTTTTTAAGGATTCTTAGTTTTGTAGTTAATACTGTCCTCTAGTGCCCCCATCTTTTTTGTTGTTTTTGCTCTTTTCGGCTCACTGTTAGTATTTTTTTCTTTGTTTTTGTCTCCCTAGTAATGGGGATTGAACTTAGGACTTTTTCCCTGAACTACATCCCCAGGCATTTATTTATTTTATTTTGAGAGGTCTCATTGTCACTAAATTGCCCAGGCTGAACTTGTAATCCTCCTGCCTCAGCCTCTCAGAATGCTGGGATATAAGCATGTGCCACAGTGCCCAGCAGGAGGCCTCTGTTTCTAAGATGGGTCCTCAGGTCCCTGGTGTGACCTCTATTGCATTCTGTACCTCTATCCCCACCCAGGTGCACTTGCCACTTCTGGCTCCCATTACTGCACCCTATGCTGCCAGATCCCTTGCATTGGTCTGCACTGCCCTGCATGTTTGCTATGCTCTCTGTCTTGGCTGTTTGCTATGTCTGATGGTTTTTGCCAGTGTGATGGGTATAGAATTATATTTTATACAATGCAGTGTCTCTCCAGGGCATGGTAGGCACACCTATAATCCCAGCACCTGGAAGGCTAGGGCAGGAGGATTACCATGAGTTCAAGGCCAACCTGGGCTACATAGTGAGTCCAAGCCCAGTCTGAACTATATAATGAGGCTCTGTCACAAAACAAAACAGTGATTCTGTGATTGCTGTGTTGAGTACAGCTATCTATGTAGCTGTTAGCTGTGTGAGCTTTACTTTCTTACATGTGGCCATCCTTTACCCTACTTGTTTGTCCTTGTGCACGGAGAATTTGCTCTTGTGGAGGTTTCCTTGTGTGTTCCGGATGGGGCAGCCATAGCAATTATGTTATGACAGTGTTGATGACATCCTTCATGGAACAGAAAGTCTGCAGTCTGGTTGTGTAATTGTGTCAAACCTTCGTTTCTGTGGTTTGTGCTTTCACTGTATTAGAAAGTCCTTCATTCTCTAGGGTCAAGGTAATATCTCCTGGGGTATCTGCCTTTGACTTTGTGGACTTGTATTTCATATAATGATCGTCAGTCTTCCTGGGGACCATGGGTGGGGGTTTAGCTTTTTGAGACGGGGTCTCATTGTATAGCTCAAGCTGGCCTTCAACTCATGCAGTTCTCCTGCCTCAGCCTACCAATTGCTAGGACTACAGGGATGCATCACCATACCTGGCTTCCCAGGGGTCATTTTTGTGCAAGACATGAGATAATCTGGCTGGTTTTCCTCAGTGTTGAATGAGTTCTCCCAGTACTCTTTTAGCTCCATGGCTTCTTCCTCTGCTCTGGACCACATTGGCTCCAGCTGTGGCCCGTCTTGGAGTGGCTGGTGGACCAAGTCACATCTTTGCCCTCCTTTGCCAAAAAATGACCGGTCTAGGGGAAATGATTAAGATATAATGTATATACCAGTTCCCCAAAACAAATTGTGTTTCATGAACACATAGCCAGTTAAAAAAAGAAAAGAAAGAAAAGACATGTCTATTGAAGGACTTTGTCCTTTTAAATAACTCTTAGAGTGTTCATAGGTTCCTCAAAAATCACTTTTGGAGATTTCATAGAATTACGTTGAGTTTCCATTTGACTTCAAAGAGAAAGAAAATCTCAAGGCTTTTGTGTTGTCTCATCTTAGTCCTCATGTATTTTCCACTCAGTCTTCCCTATTCTTTAACAGAGAACTTTATTAATCGTCTCCTGATGAAGGTGTTCTATAGACTGATTTCCTGGCTAGCATCACGGTTCCTGTCATGCTGGGACGGGCTGACTCCTTTGGTAGTTCCAATATTTTCTCTTAGTTTCTGTCAGGCTCTGTGCAATTTACGCCAGGTTTGTCTTTTTCCTTTGTGTCTGTCCTCTTGTCTTTTTCCTGGGTCACTGTACTTTGTTGAGTAGTAGCAGTGTTAGTGGACATCCTTGTCTTGGTCCTTAAAGGGGACAATTTGGTTTCTTTGTTAAGGATGATATGTGCTGTAAAAAGCCCTTCTCAAATGAAGGATGTTACTTTTGCTAATTGTCTGAGGTTTTTCTTATCACGTTGTGTGCTGAAGCATACAGACAGCTTTCTTAGTGTCAGCTGTGACGAGAATTGGGACCTGCTTCTCCCTCAGCTCGTGTGTGTGGTGAGGTTCTGGGTTGCTCTCCTTATCAAGTTGCTCTGGTGTTCCAGGGTCTGTCTGGTTGCCAGCACTGTGTTTCATTCTCAGCCACGCTGTTAGTTTTGGTTAACTAGCATTTAGTTAGACTTACTCATCTGTATTTATGAGACAAGGCTGTGTGTTTTTTCTTAACTCAGTCTTTGTCCAGTTTGGAAATTAAGATTGTACTAGCATCAAAATCAGTTTTGCCAGTGCTATTCCCTTTCTGTGTCCTGGAAGTGGCACTTGCAATGTAAGGACATTCATTTTGGAAAGTCATTGCTACCAGCCCTAGGCCCTGCCCACCATTGTACCTGGTGCTCATGACGGGCACGTGCCAATTGCCTAGGTCAGTGGTGGTGAACCTTTGGCATGCGTGCCATGGTGGACTGTTTGTATCATTGAAAGCTCTCAAAGGTTTACCTACAGAGTTTGCCTACTCTGAAACAGGCTCTTGTGGGCTGGGGCTTAGGCCTCTGCCATAGGTCCCTTGTACTACACCTTGTTGCTTCTCCAGGGACTGCTGGTCAGGGCACTGCCTGGCTGTTCGGCTGACTTGTCCTGGCTCTGTCTGGTTGTGACCTCCTGGCCACACATTGGAGCCCTGAAGGTTGCTCAGGTCTCCACTTCCTTATCAGAAGAATGAGAGTAGTCATGGCTCCTGTAGTTCTCTGCTGGAGCAGGTGGGACCTTGGGCAGTCCTTGCTGTTGGCTGGGAAGTTCCAGGAGGTCCCTTGATGGGGTAGGAGGGTGATTCTGGTCCAGCCATCTCTGGGACATGCCAACAGCTAGGGTCAGGTGCCAGCTTCTGCCAACTTAGGTGGTCTGGCCAATGCCAGTCTTAACTTGAGGGAACTCCATTCACAGCGCTCATTCTTTTTTTTTGGTACTGGAGCTCCAACTTATGACTTGCCAGTCAGGTGCTTATGCTCATTCTCTCTCTCTCTCTCTCTTTTTTTTTTTTTGGTACCATGGATCGAACTCATGACCTTGTACTTGCCAGGCAGGCACTTAAGCCACTGAGCTAAATCCCTAGCCCCGCTCATTCTCTTTATAAAAGGCATTTTTTAAAAGATTTTTTAAAATTTTGTTTTAAAGAGAATAAAGCCAAGCAAAATAAAACAGAACAAAGATAATCAAAACAAACCAGTGTGACATAGGACTTCAAGACAATACAAATCAACAATGGTTACCATAATGCCTCTAGTTGTATTCAAAATAGCTGCAGATACCCTCAGACATAGTAAAAGTCAAACATAACGGAACAGAATAGAATCAATAAAAACAAAACAATGAATTTAATAAAGGACTTCAAAACAAGACAGTAGGGCTGGGGATTTAGCTCAGTGGCATAAGTGCCTGCCTGGCAAGGGCGATGTCATGAGTTCGATCCCCAGCACCAAAAAAAAACCAACCAAACAAAAAACCCGAGATAGTAGTAAATCTAAAATGACTATTATAATGTATCTTGCTATCTTTGAAATAGCTGTCCATGCCATCGGATATAACAAAATCAAACAAAACAAAATTGACTAAAACTCAACCCAACAGGGTTGAGGATTTAGCTCAGTGGCATAAGCACCTGCCTGGTAAGTGTGAGGTTGTGAATTTGATCCCTGGTACCAAAACAAACAAACAAACAAACAAACAACCTCAACCCAGCTAAACAATGAAAATGATGCAGGGATTCAAAACGAGATAATAGGAAATTAACAATGGTCTCCTCAGAAGGAGATGCCCCCTAGATGCCACACTGTGTACCATTATCTTCTGAACAGATGATCAGACCAGCGGTCCTAAACCTGCAAAGTCAGTGAAACACCAAACACCACAAGCATCAAATTGCATTTCACTTCAGTAGCTATCATTGCAGCCTGTCTTTCTCCGAATCAGCTGGTCACTTACGGGGGAGGTGGGTGGGTGGGGTGTTGGCTCTTCTTGTTTCCCAGTCCATGTGCTGGGAAGGGGCTGGAGACTGGCTGTCTCCCCATCAGCAGCGGCCTGCACATAGCACTGGTTTGCAGGGAGGGTTTGCTTCTTGGTGAATTCTGGTTCTGTTGCATTTTTTTTGGTAGATTCTACCTTTTCAAGAGATTGCATATCCATGGCTGTGATTTCTCTCCGTGCTCTGGTTTCCATGTCTAATAGGGTGGCCACTAAACACTGTGGAGTGGGGAGAGGCCCCCTAAGGGATATCCATGGCTCCCTGCAGCCTGCCTGGACCCTGACCTCACCTGCCTAGCTTATCTGCCTGTGTCTGTGGGAGGTGTGGTAGAAAGTCTTGCCCCTATACACCAGTAGGCAGATAATCCTTTAGGGACCCTGGCCAGGTCCCCTTATGCAGGGTCTTCTAGGACAGTATATGTTGGCCTGGCCTAAGGGCCCAGCAGGTGGTAGTGGGCATCAGAATATAGGCCTAGTGCATAGAGTCCACCAATGGATGCTAGTACCCACAGCCCACCTGGCCCCTACTGGGCCCACTCTGTTACTTCTGGTCACACATCTGTGCCTGCACTGGGCAGAGTCACTCCTGTCCTGCTCCTTGTTGTGGTACCCTGAACTCTCACCCACCCTCCTTGTTGAGTTGACACATGAGTAGATTCAAAGGATAAGAGAGCTCCCAGTCCCAGGATTATCCATTCTGTTGTCACCTGGCCCCCTTTTGGGGACCCTGCTTCTTTCAGCCCCTGTGATGTTTGTGCAGTGTGAGGTCCCCAGGCTCCTTGGCCCAGAAGGCTGAAAGCAGCCCCTGAGGTTGGGGTGAGTTGGAGCCCAGAGCCTGACCATCTCTGAGCTTGCTTTTCCTGGGGACTCCTCAGTCTGCAGGATGGGGCAGCTAAAGTCTGGCCTCGTTAAACTTCTTTGTCCTGGGCAGGACCATGCTGTATAGGGTGCTGTAGCTCAGAGCAGCTGCCCTGGTATGCTGCACCCCCAAGCACTGATCTTAGGCCCCAGAGTGGGGGTGGGGAGTCTCTGTGCCTCTTCCTGCTCTCTCCTCAGCCTTTGATCTGGGGGCCTGGGCAGCTGATTGACTGTGAAGGTCTCCTGTCCACTGCCTCGTGTCTGTTGTCACCCACACATCCAGAGGGTGGGGGCCTCAAGCATGTGCCTCTGCTCTGTGTCCCTGCTCAGCCCTGGGGGAGGGGCAGGAACAAGAGAGGACTTTTTGGGGAACTTCAAAGGTACACTTTAGTAATCAAACAGAGTTTCCAAGTTTCCCATTAATGTTTTGCCTGTGTGTGGTTTTTGGATTTAAATAAAGACTCAGAAGAAAGAGACAGGATAAAATACAGGCAGGTCCTCGCTGAGGCCCAGGATGGTTCACAGACCCGGGCGGTTCCTGCCTTTGATGTCAAACATTAATTATTAGAAGGTGGTTTTACTGGCGATCAGAACCGAGCTCTGGGAGAGGCTGGGGCTGCCCGGCGCCCCCTGGCCCTGTCCTTTGAAGTCCCTCCATGGCCCCAGAGGCTGCCCTGCAACTCTGCGCTCACTGGCCTGCTCCTGGCGGCACCCCCATGCTTGCAGCCTCCCCAGCAGCTGGCATGAGGGCTGATCCTGATCAAAGGCCTCAAGTCCCTTGGCCACCCGCCCTCCCCCTCAGGATTTCCTCTGAGCCCGAAGCCTATGTATACAGCCAGGCCTTCATCCTCTGCCCCTGCCTGTGGCTGTGTGACGTGAGTTGCCCTGAGCTGAGAAGGCCCCTACCTGGACTCACGCACACCAGGCAGGGCAGTTGCTGCTGGCATCCTCAGAGGGCTGGAGTCTAGGGCCTTGTTGGGGAGCCCTTGGCTGACCAACTGCCCTTCTCTTTTCTGCCCTAGGGCTTCTGCTGGTTCCTGGTTAGCGTGGTCCTTGCCATGGTGGGTGGGAGTTTGTGAACAACCCTGCATGCTGAGGGTTGAAGTCCGGCTGTCTAAAAGGCTTAGGCCATGCCATAATTGGAATGTCCACTGAGGCTAGCTGGCAGATGGTCAGTAGCCTTGCAGGTGGTTGGCAAGTATCTTAGCTGCTTTTGATCCCTGATGACTTGCAGATGGGTGTGTGTACCTCAGTGTGAGATGCAGGGCAGATGCATACTCTGTGATCTGTGTAGAAGGTGCCTTGTGGGGTCAGGACCCATGCCCACCAGGCCTGCTCTTTGCTGGGCTGCTGCTCCCAGCATTTGAGTTCTGCCCTGCCTCTGGGGTGGAGGAGTCTCTTCTGGACTGGCCAGGCCCTGTGAGCATGGTAACTCACACCACCTGCACTGATTCTTTCACTGGGGGGTGTTCACCTGCTTTGTCCACACCAGTAAATGTTTGGCTCCCAAGTACTGACATCACTGCTGCGACCCAGGTTAGCAGTTCTGGTATTTCCTCTTTAAAACCATTTCTCATCTTTTTAGGATGTAACTTATTGTCATAGTAGTAAAGGTGAGCTGGGTGTGGTGGTTCATGCCTGTAATCCCAGCACTGGGGAGGCTGAGGCAGGAGAATGGCTGTAAGTTTGAGGCTGGTGTGGGCTACATAGTGAATTCAGGGCCAGCTTCCACTACATAACGATACCTGTCTCAAAAAGCAAACCCCCCAAAAAAAGCAAAGGTGAGGAATTATCAGAAACCCCTCCCATATGAAGACCTTCCTGCAAAGTGCTGCTGCGCTGTGCGAGAGCTGCCTGTGTTGAGGGGCATCTTTGAGTGCACAGGTTGCACAGGCACAGGGAGCTCTCCTGTGCCAGAGGTGCCTCTTCTTGCTGTTTACTGCAGGAGTTGCACTGATTCTTGTCTGTGGCCAGGCCCTGGCTTTCTTACTGGTGTGCTCTTGTCAGATCAGGCTGTTTGCACAGGGATACCCAAAGCCCATTTGACCTTAATTAAGCATGGGGTGGCTCTGGGGCTGGGAGGGCCAGGGTGGTGATCTTCTCTGACCCCAGACCCTTTACCCCACTGCCCAGCATGAGACCTGGCATGGCCCAGGGTTCCTGGGGACATTGTAGTATCAGGAGCTGCAGCTTTCACTTCCAGCATGTGGCTTTCAGGTGGAAGGCCTAGGCTGATGGCCTCGAGTGCAGCCTCTAGAGGTGTGCTGATTGTAGGTGGAGGTGAGTGGCCCATGGTGCCCAAAGCCAGTGTAGCCTGGGCTGGGGCTGGGGGTTCTGTGATTCTGCCAGTGGAGGATATGGACACAAGGTATCTCCATGACTCGGCTCTGCTTTTGGACTTGCATCTTGGCCTTTGTGCTAGCTGTGTGTAGGTGCTCACTGGTGGGCAGGCCTAGGCTGATGGTGTTGCTGTGGCTGTTGTCTGCCGGCCCAGGCTTGGTGCCATCTCCTCTGGGTAGGACGCTGCACTGAGGCTTCGCTTGGTGCTGGGCGGCCAGCAACATACTTAGGCTGTTGATGGGAGTCCAGGACTTGTGGGTTGGAGCACAGGTCTTCCTTGCAGTCTCTAAGCCCGGGGTCAGGCTAGGGCCTTTGATGGTGGCTGTGTGCTGTAGCATCTGTCTCCCCAGCCTGCTGGGCCTGCAGAATAAGGCAGGAGGTTTGGCCTGAGTCTGCTCGTAGTCATTCACTTAAGCTCAGAGCCTCAAAGAGAAAGAAAATCAGTCTCAGCACAGTACTGGTGGCAGGGATGGATGGACAGACAGAAACCCTCTCAGAAAGACTGGAAATCCAAGAGTAGGTCACCTCTAAATAGTTTTTACGTTTTTTTTTTTTTTTTTCTGTTTGTCATCCTGTCTTGGAAAATCACTTTCAGAAAAGGAAACCCTAGCTACATGTGATAGCACATTATAATGTCAGCACTCACGAGGCTGAGGCAGGAGGATTACAGCAAGTCTGAGGCCAACCTGGGTTACAAAGTGAGATTTATTTATTTATTTTTAAATTTTTTTATTTTATTTTAAAAGGGGGGTAAAACACAACACAACAGAACAGAACGGGACATAAGAAAGCATAAATTTCAAAGGCTAGACAACCAGAGTTCTTCACTATCTGTCATATTGTCTCTGTTTTCTTCCAAATGGTTGTCCATATCTTTGCATATGGGGAGCTCATACTAAATAACATAGCCAGTCTTTTCAGAAGATGTGTAGTTCACTGGCTCCCACTTGCTAAGCAGGGTGGAGGGGCAGGGGGGACATGGGACGGGGGACAGGACAACATGAGATGTCTGATTCTCAGCCTGCACGCTGGCAGGATCACAGCCACGCCCCAGAGAGGAGAGGAGTTCCTTCTTCTCCCGGCACCCTGAGTCAGCTGCACAGTGCAGGTCCCAAGGTGCCAGGGTCTCTCTCCTTCGGGCTGCCGAAAGTCTGCCGAAAGTCTGCCACACTCTCAGCCGACCCCCAGAGAGGAGAGGAGCTCCTTGTTCTCCCGGCACCGCGAGTCAGCCGCACGGTGCAGGTCCCAAGGCGCCAGGGTCTGTCCCCTGCAGGCCCCTAAAATCCGCCATACTCACCTATTTCTTTCTGATGAATTGACCATTCCATTTCCAAAGTTCTGAAATGGCCAACAGACCACAGAAAGAATTCTCTTTAGGCTCCTGTTTGAAACCAGCAGCTATAGCAATCTGCTGGCCTTGCTTCAGGGCCACTACAAAGTGAGTTTAAGGCCCGTCCGAATTGCATAGCAAGACTGTGTCTCAAAAAGACAAAAAAGGGAAACACCAGCAAGGCTACTTCTTGGTGTTTTATTTTGTCTCTTTTTTTATTTTTTGACATTGTGTAGCCTAGTCTGGCCTTGAACTCACAGCGATCCTTCTGCTTCAGCCTCCTGAGTCCTGGGATTACAGGCATGTGTCATTACACCTGGCTGTGGGGCTACTTCTGAAGAGAGTGGACCCCATGTGGTCAGGGATCTCTTCGTGCCTGGCCCCTGGGGTTTCCCTGTTGGAGCTGTCACTGACTCCATACCTCCCGTTGTCTCCATGGTAGCTGCAGCCCTGTCTACTTGTGGGCTAGACATGGCCTCTTGTGCCTGGTTCTGGGCTGGTTAGGGGTCAAGAGTCGGAGAATTTGTAGACCACTGGGGCCACCGCTTCTGCCTGCTCTCACCCGCTCTCTGTCTTTCTCCTGCCCCTTGTGCCTCCTTTCTGGTTCCCACATGTTCCTTTTGTCTGCACAGCCTGCTCAAGGCTGTGGCCTGGGAGTCTTTGCCATGACCTGGTGTTTGCTGGAAAACAACCCCCTGGGCAGGGCTTCAGCAAAGGGGATTTCATGCCAGGGACTGGACTCAGAGCCCTGTGAAGTAGCAGTGACACACTGTACCCTTGGAGACTCCCCCTCCAAGGCCAGCTGTCCCTTTCGGCACTATGTGGAAGTCATCCTGTGAGCTTATTTTGAGGATTTAAGGAGTCCAACACATGAGTCTCAGACTTCCCCAGCCAGGTATGGCGGTTCACACATGTGATCCCAGTACTGGGGAGGCTGAAGCAGGAGGACCGTTGTGAGTTTGAGACCAACCTGAGCTACAAAGTGAGCTCAAGGCCAGCCTGAACTTCTTAGGGGAAGGTTCTATCTCAAAAAGATAGGAGAAAAAAAAAGAGAAAAAAGATGGGTTGGTAAAACCCTGGACAAAGTGGAGGCTGTTGTGGTTCTGGAGAAGAATCTGTGGGTTCTTCTTGCCCAGACCCATCTGTGTGACCTGCAGGAGAGCCAGCCTGTACTTTCAAACTTTGTAAAGCTCAGTGGCACTTACAGTCTTTGGAGCCTGGCAGTTCGGGTGTGTACCTCTGGGTGCCTCTCTGAGCTGCCAGGATCACTTTTACCATGCTAGAGCCATGTACCAAATGGAGCTAAGGCCTCCCCTACTGCAAGCAGACAGGGCTGTGCTTTTGCCAGCTTGTCACCTGAACCTCCTTCCTGCATTGGGCTCTGGGCTGTCTCCTCGGTGGAGGGACACAGGGCAGTCCTTCCCTTCCTTTGGTCAGGGTCCAGTCTGGAGGTCAGGCCATCGTGGGCCTCTTCTGGCAGCAGTCCCTCATAACTCACTGTGTGCTTCCTCTTTGCTGATGATGTCTCATCCCTAGGCCTCTGTCCACTGTGTAGAAGTCTACCTAAGACAGGAGCCATGAATATAGCTGTATGGCCTGTATCTAGATGTTCCTCAAAAGCCTCATGTGGTCATAGATAGAGCTTTTCAAAAGTGGCTGGATCTAGGGTGTGTGATTCTGGGATTAAGGATGTAATTCTGGGATTGATTCACTATGTGATGCCAGGATTGAGAGTACCACCCTGGGTATAAGTGCTTACCTGCCCTAAGTGCAAATAGCTTGAATAGACTGTAAGGGACAAAGAAGGCTGTTGTCACCTACCGCTTTGTTACTTCATTGCTTTACTGCCCTCTCTGCTGTGGTCCCCCTCTGCCATACCTCCTTGCCTCCGTGCCAGCCAGCTATGAACTGAAACCTCTAAAAACTGTGAGCAATAAATTTTTCCTCTCCTAATTTTAACTGCACTAAACATTTCCTCTCTTAACTTTGGACGTAGGGTATTTTGTTTCAACATCAAGAAGAGTAATTAAGACAACAGCTGTTGAGGTCAAAAGAACAGCTAGTGAGAGCCAGGTGCTGGGTAGGGTCTCTGGAGTAGGGAGTCGGTAAGGCCTCAGTCCCTCCCTGGCCCAGTGCACTCTGTCTGTACTGGAAACCGTCCCGGGAATGCTCGAGCGCCAGTGGGGCTTCTCCACGCGTGTGAGTTCTCTGGCTGCTCCTGACACTGCTCGGTGGCAGTGACACCTGCCATCATCCTAGCCACATATACTGGTAGTTCTTGGGAGGGATGGACCTTTTGCAGTGCTTATCCAAATTGGTCCTTCGGTTGCCCTCAAGTTCAGCAGAGCTACTCCAGGTGGGCCCTAGCCAGGATCCTTGAAGGGCAGGGAAGCCATCTGTCCTGTCACCCCAGGTCCTGTGTGGGACCTTCGTGTTTTTTGACAAACTGCCTTCTCAAGCAGAGCAGAACTGCCAGAAGGGAAGGGGAGGGGTCCAGAGTGGTTTCAAAATAGAATTTTGTTTTTGTTTTTGGTACAGGAATCAAACTCACAGTTTGAACTTGCCAGGCAGGCATTTGTGCCGCTGAGCTAAATCCCTCGCCTCATAATAATTTTGAATTTTGTCAGCTTTATTTTTCAACTGAAATTCAGTGGCCCTGTACTGTGAAACAGGTGGCTGTGTCCTCAATCTCTTTTTTTTTTTTTTTTTTGGTGCTGGGGATCGAACTTGTAACCTTGTGCTTGCCAGGCAGGCACTTATGCCGCTGAGCTAAATCCCTGGCCCTGTGTCCCTAGTCTCAAAAGTGGCTTAGGGTGTGGGCTATGGGCCATGGTCATTAGCACTGCCCAGGGTGTGAATGTGTCAGTGACATGCTGTCTTCCTCAGTGGCCCCAGGCAGTACCCAGGAAGTTGTAGGAGAGCCCGGGTGATCATATGCTCCTGGGGCCTGACTTTTCAGCCTCTGTCCTTTGCCCTGTAGCTGTGTCCTGGGGGAGGGTCAGGCTCAACATGATGCTGTCCACTGCATGCTACCTGTCTACTAGGACTTACTGTGGATACTTACATGTCCAGGGCTGGCTCCTCCCAGGGAGGGTATGGAACTGGCCACTAGAGAGCTTGCTGTTTTGCTCAGAGTTTTTTGTTTAGTTTTTTTTTGTTTGTTTGTTTATTTTTTGAAACTAGGTCTTACTACGCAGTTCAGGCTGGTCTTGAACTCACTGTGTAACCTAGGCTGACCTCCAGCTCACAGCAGTATTCCTGCCTCAGTCTCCCAAGCACTGGGATTACAGATGTGCACCACCACACATAGCCTCTCTCAAGGTTTTAAGGGCCAGCGCCCAAGGCTGTGCCTACATGGATCCTGCCTTGTCTTTACCCCACCCCCGCCCCAGTCTGGGCTGCCCCCCTGTGGATACGGCAGCTCCTGGTTCAGGGTGCGTCCATGGCCTGCCTGCCCTCCCCTGGGAGCCCAGGCAAAGAATGCGGGCACTGTGGCATGGGGCAGCCTGGCGCCAAGCAGCTTGTGATGAAGGGCCTCAGTGCAGACTGTGCATTGGTGGCTGCTGTGTGGTTGTGGCTTTGAAAGAGCAGCCCCAGGGGCCTTGGTCAGACACCTGTGGGCCCTTCCTAACTGCTCTGCCAGGACTGTGCTTGAAGTCAGAGGGCTCCCTTACTGGAGGCACAGGAGGAGGTGTGACATGAATGACCATGTGCTAGGCTTTCAGGGACACACTGCCTGGAGTGGCCCCAGGAGCACCTGAAACAGGCGAGCCTCAGGCTGGAACAGTGTGGATATGAGATTCCCAGATGAACTTGGGAGGTTGAAGGGATTTCTGAGGGGCAGAGAGGCAGCTGAGCCCTGGGGTCCTGGGCCACACGTCCGCCCCTGTCTTCTTCTGCTGTCTGTGAGCACAAGGACGGGACCCAGCTGGGCACCTCAGTCAGGCTGGCTGCACCGAGCAGCCTCAGCATCTAGGCACTGTCCCACCCTCCTGGACACTGCACACACAGCGGGCCTGCCTTGTAATTTTCACTGTCATTGATGCCAATTAGGAGTGGCGCTGTCCCTTCCTCTGTCCCCTGGGTGGGCAGAAGGAGAGTCAGCTTTCTCCCCAGGGGAGGGAGAGATGGAGTCAGCGTGGCCATGGGCTGTGGCTGAGAGGGCAGTGGGGGCAGACAGCTGGGGTTTTTGCCAACACTCTAATTTGGTGGCTGTCACTGCCCCTCCCCTCCATGGAGCCCCTGACGTGGCCTGAAACAGGAATGCTGTTCCTCAAGTTGGTTCCTTGATTTTGGGGCTCCTCATTTAGTCAGAGCTGGGGAGTGGCCCAGATTGGCACTTGTCCACTCCTGAGTTCCCCCAAGGTGTGCAGGTACACATCCTGGCTGGAGCTAGACTTTAGGATCTTGGCCCCTATAGGTGAATGAGGGTCTCCCTATTGGCTGCTGAATGGCTGGGGAGGGGGTGACTACAGCTCTGGTTAGGGTAAGCTGGGGAGTCCTGCCCTCACCCTGTATAGGCAGGCTTTGGCCAGGATCAGTCTGTGTGCCTGAATCCCCCAGGAAGCCCAAGTCAGCTGAAGCCTTCTGCCCCCAGCCTGTGGATCGGGACCCTGTGGTGTGCCACCCTGACCTGGAGGACCTACTGGAGGCTTGGCCAGTAGAGCTGCCAGATGAGTTCTTTGAGGTGACCGTGGATGATTTGAGGAGACGCCTGGCCCAGCTGAGGAGTGAGCGGTGGGTACCCCCTACCAGTTTGCCCTCCCCACACCCAGGTCCCCTGTACCCACGGACTCAACAGCGTCTCACGTACTGGGATAGCCCTGGAGGGGAGCTGACCCTTTACCTCCTCCCACTATAGAAAGCGCCTGGAAGAAGCGCCCCTGGTGACCCAGGCCTTCAGGGAGGCTCAGATGAAGGAGAAGCTGCAGCGCTACCCAAAGGTATGGGGGAGGCTGTCTATGTGAGGTGCCTGTGGCTGCCAGGTGGGAACACACCACAGCATGTGACCATGGCTGAGCAACTGGTGCCACTGGCCACTCACAGTTGTCTCCCCAATGTTGGTGAAGAGGCCTGTGCAGCCGGATTGCTTGTTAACCAGCTAATCCCCTTAACATTTTGTGGTAGAAAAAATGTTTTGTGTGTTACTGGGACTCGAATCTTGGCTTTCTTCTGTGCTAGGCAAGTATTTCATCACTGAGCTGTTCCCCAGTCCTACGATGCGTCTTGGAGCAAATTTAGAGGCAGGCCTCTGTGTGCTCCTAGAAGGCATGTGTGCACACCTGAGTGCTGGGCATGTGCTCTCATCCTCAACCTGACTCCCATGAGGTGTGGGGCCTTGGCCCTGGAAGAGGGGCTGAGTGGTGAGGCCCCTCCCTGTGCCAGGGTCAGCTTAGGGAGTCCCTGCTGACTGCTTTGCTTGTTCCGACCTAGGTGGCGCTGAGGATCCTATTTCCTGACCGATACATGCTGCAGGGCTTTTTCCGCCCCACTGAGACAGGTGAGCAGCCCTGGGGTGGGGTGGGCACTGGGCCTTTAGGATTCCTTCCTTTCAGGCCACAGCCTGGCCACTTACTCTTCAGGCGATAGGGAGACTAGGCAGTTGCAGGCTGCTCTCTGCTTCAAGGGCTATTCAGAGGGTCCTGTGTGTGTTGCTTAGATGGGCCAGTTGTGGACATGGCTCTGAGCACAGGGCCTCCACTCCATCCAGAGCCGTGGTCCTGGATGCTGTCTGGGGCACAAGTGGGAGCACCCAAAGGAAGAAAGGTGTAGTGAGGTCGCCAGTGCAGGATGGGCTTCTTGGGCCTGTCTAGAGATAGCTGGTGCCCCACAGAGCTCAGGTTGGGATGGTGGGCAGGGGAGACTTGGGGCACTCTGGATCCAGATGGGCACCAGGCTAATTGGGGTCAGGCCTCTCCTGGGCAGGGGTCCAGGTGGCAGCCTGCATAGCATTTGGGGGCTATGGAAGAGACAGTCAAATTCTTGCCCCTGGGATTTAGCCTGTGACAACAGGGTGGGAGCTAAGTTTAAGGTTGATGTTTCAGGCTGCTTTTGTGGTGTCCAGGCCAGCAGGACCTTGGGTGGTGGGGATGGGAAGGCAGGCCTGGAAGCAAGTGGCCTGGGCCTATCTTGCAAAGTCTTCTGCTCGTCTCTCCTCTGCAGTGGGGGACTTGAGAGACTTTGTGCGGAGCCACCTGGGGAATCCTGAGCTACCCTTCTACCTGTGTGAGTTCCTCTTGAGCCTGCCTCAGTTCCATCTTGGTCTTCCCTACCCCTGGTCCAGGCTTTGAGGGGAGGCCCAGGGCTGTCTCCCCCACAGTGCCCTGATGAGTGTTGAACTGGACTGGAGGGCAGGGAAGGAGCCAGAGATAGGAGGCCGTCTCATGCCCCCTCCCATTTCTGAGCCCTGCTTCCCAGTCTCACCTCTCCCTTCATGAGGCTCAAGCTGGTGAAGGGGGCCAAAGACTGAGACCTGAGGGACTCCTCAGAGATGCCTGGCCTGAGACCCATCTTCCCTGGGAGTGTGGAGGGCAGCCCATTTCCTAACGCAGGTTCACCTTCTCCCTCAACCCTGCAGTCATCACTCCTCCCAAAACAGTCCTGGACGACCCAGCGCTGACCCTCTTCCAGGTACCCAGGGCCTCACTGGGGGTGCCACAGGGGCAGGGGCATGCTGGGAGGGCCAGGCGCCATGCAGGGCGAGGTTTGTGGTTGGGAGGGAGCACCCACCCTGGCAGGCGCTGCTGGCGAGTAATAAAGCCTTTGAGAGCTGGAGAATTCAGAGGGAGCAGCGGCCTCTGAAGTAGTTTCTGACAGGGCTTTCCAGTCTCCTCCCCTTCCTGCCTGGCCCCGGGCAGGGATGGGCTTGCCCTGCTAGCTGGCCTCAGCCTTGAGCTGGGGCTGCTGAAAGGTCCTGGCCCGGGGCTGCTGAATAAAACCAGTGCCCTGCCCAACTTCTGGGTGAGGAAGGGGTCCAGGCAAACCTTACAGGGCTGATGGGATCCCCAGGAGGGTTGGTACCCTTGCTGGATAGGGCTGGCCTGGGAGGGTTGCTGCTTCCCAAACCCATCTCCTGGACCCAGCATTTCTCCTGGACACCCCGGCCTGTGCTGGAAATATCTGTGTTAGCTCCATTTTCTCCTGCCATGGTGGGCCCTAGAGGTCCTCAGAGTTGTGATACTATGTCCAGGGAACTGCCTCCCAGAGCTAGGAGGGATAAATATCCTGTGTCGTGTGCCTCCCCCCTCAGCTGAGACCTCCCCACCACTCAGGCCTAATGGTTTCCTCTTCACAGTCACTTCAGATATTTTAATTAACAACAGAGGCAGCCAAAGGCCTCTGCTGAGATCTGGCTTAGGGGTAATAGTCTGCTGGCAGCCTGGAGCCGCTACCACTGTTGGGGTGAGACTGGGCCTGCAGTGGGCAAGGAGCAGAGGATCTGCTGGAAACTCACCAGGGACAGTGGGGAGAGGGATGGAGGCAGGGGTCGAGCCTGTGACCCCTCCAGTTGCCAGGGCTTGGTTCCATCTTCACTTTTCCCTGCCCTGCTGGCCAGCCTGTTGATAAACATTGAGTTTGGAAGATCATTTGGGATGGAGGACCAGCCCCCTTTCCCCAGCTAGGAGGCCCCGTAGAGCCCTGGGGTACCTTGTCCAGCCAGCCCAGATTCCTGGTGACACTCTGCTACTGCCTCCAGCAGCCGTCTCCTTTCATCTGTCAGCTCGGCCTGGAGCCGGCTGCCATCCGAGCTGGCAGGGTGGAGGGAAGGAAGTGTGCCCCCACCCCCAGTTGCAGTGGGTTGGCAGGCGGAGCATTCATGTCTGTCAGGGCTGTGCTCTGGCTGCCTGTGGCCCAGGAGTGTCTGGGACCAGCCTGCTGCAGCGAGAGACACTGGGGGGGATGTGGGTCCGCACTGGACAGAGAGCAGTAGTTTTCTGTGAGGGTCATTGGGGGCAGTCAGGTATGAGAATGGGACCAGAACATGGAAACAGATGTTCCAAGGCCCTGCTTCAAACCTTCCTGCCCCTAAGCACTGGAGTCCTGGCCTTGCCCTCCTGTTCCCACACCTACCACCTCACACAGGGACCCTTCCACCCTGGCAGGAAGTTAGCCAGCTGGAAAGGGGCTGAGCCCTTGAGTGACAGCCCCTGCAGCATGGAGAGCTCACCTCTCTTGCCATCACTGGATATGTGTTCTGGGGATTGTGAGTCAGTTGTCACCCACCTCTATCCCCTGCCTCCCCGCTTGCATTGCCCCTGAGGCCAAGGCAGGTGATAGGATATTTATCTGTCCCCACCCTTTTCTGAGCTGGGGGTAGCAAGTGGGACTGGGCCAGGGTCTAGAGCCCTAGCCAGTGCTTGAGGAGTGGTCCACTGAGCTTCAAATGGGCAGGTGTGGAACCCACTTCTGTTTGCCAGGGTGGTCTTCTGTTTGTCCCTCATTTGATGGGGACATCAGACCCAAGCCAATGGGCAGGGCTTCAGGTGGGCACTGAGGGGAGGTGGGGAGGCCTAGTTCACGAGGGGCCTGCCGGGCCTTCCCCAGGGCCTCAGGCCCTGTGCCCCTAGGCTGGCCCTTCTTGGTGAGGAGCAGAGCTGGGCCCCAGCTTGCTGGAGGGACTGGACAGTGCTAGCATTCTGGCATATCCCCCAGCCTGAATGCAGTTAAGTCCGAGCTTCAGCACGGGGCCTCAGGCCACAGGGAACCAGTGAACCTCCCTGTGAGAGCTTTGCATCCTCTGCCTTGTTAGGGGAAAGCCCTGACCCTGGCCACAGCTGGGTGTGCCTGGAGTGGGAGAAGCAGCCCCTACCCTCAGTCTGTCTGTCTCTTCTGGGTGGCTATAAGGGTGTGTACCAAGGTAGGGGCATTCCTGGGGCCCCTGATGGGGTAGATGCCTCAGGAGTTTCCAGTGGGGAGAGGAAGGGGTAGTGAGACTTGGGGAGGCTCATTTTTGGGGCCCATCTGGAGCCCTGCCTCTGGAAACTAGCCAGCTTGGATACCATCCAATCTGTTGCCCCCATCACTTCTACTTCCTCATTACGGCAGCTTGCACTGTTCCTTGGAAGCTAAGCATAGATAGGGATAGGCCGAGTGACTGGCCAAGTGCCCCTGCCCAGCAATAGGGACAACCCCTTCCCTTTCCTACCCCTGTGCCTCCTCTCTCTCAGGCAGTGCTAGGCAAGGGGCCTGTGGGAGGGCATCACAGTGAGTGCCAGTGCTGCTGTGAGGCCTCCCTAAGTAGCTTCTAAGGAAGACCCTGTGGCCAGCAGTGGATGGGGAGCAGATAGAGCCCAGGGCAGGGCCTGCAGGGCTTCTCTGGAGAGCCAAGAAGAGTAAGGGGAGCTACCTGTGAACCCTGGCCTGGTTCTGTGTAGTGGGGACACACATTTGGGGTTCTGAGGGTGGGCCTGCCATGATCAGGACACATGCCATGCCCCTTCCTAGCTCCTGGGTTTCCAGTTCCTTTCCAGAGGCACCAGGGCAGCCCCCCACCCCCAGGCTCCTGCGCAGCTTTGATGCAGGCTTCACAGTTGGGTTTCAAAGTGTTCACCGCCCTTGTTTGTGTCCTTCGCTGTGGGCTGGAGCTGAGGTTTCAGCGTTCCTAGGCCAGGCCTTTGAAGCTTGCTCTTATTAATCTTTTAACATCCCCACCCTAGCCCCCACCCCACAGCCTGAGGCACTCCCAGCAGCTTGGGGCTGAACAGCTTTCAGCCCTCAGCCAGCAGCTGCGGCCTTCCAGGAGCTGGTGTGTCCGAAGTGGTCTTGAGTTTGGCCACATGGGCCAGGGCCCACCTCCCAACCCGCTCGACCCGCTGGGGTATGAGGAAGGGAGGATGTGACACCATGTCACTGCGGGGGGGGGGGGCGGCTCTTGCGCTTTGCAGCTCTGATGCTGCATCGTTGTCTAGCCATCTGTCAGGGAGGCCTCAGAGCCATGTGCCTGTGCCCAAGCAAGTGGGGCCAGCCCCAAACCACTGTGTGCTCTGGGTGGCCACAGCAGAGGAGGAAACAGCAGCTTCACACTTGTGTTCCAATGCAGTCCTCGTCCTGTCCATCCATTCCTGCCTTCTTGGACCTGATGGACAGGATGTCCCACTAGACTGCCAGTGAGCTGTGAGACTGATCTCTTTAAAGATTTGGTTTGTTTTTGAGACAGGGTCTCACCATGTTGCCTAGGCTGGCCTTGAACTCGCAGCAGTTCTCCTGCCTCAGCTTCCCAAGTGCTGCGATTCCAGGCATGTACCACCATGCCCAGCCTTGGTTAATGCTGGGTAGCAGGCAGAAAGGAAGGTGAAGGGAAATGTAGGCATTCATTCACACAGAGAAGCACGACTCCTCAGCTGGTGGGTGGGGGTCCCTTTGGTCCAGGCTGGCCAGCCTGCCTGAGGAAAGGGGCATAGCCCAAATCCCCCAGCCTCATGGAGTCTCTGCTGCCCACTGAGCCCTCTGCCTCCCTACAGGCCAATCTCTTCCCCACAGCCCTTGTGTACTTTGGAACAGAGGAATCAGCAGGTAAGTGTGGGTTCTACTCTGCTGAGCCCAGCCAGCTGTTCCTGGGTCCTGCACCCCAGTGTGTCTGATGTTCCTAACCTAGATGGCCTGGAAGGGAAATTCAGGGACCTCATGTGGGTCTGGGGATATGTGTAGCCTGACACCTGCCTCCCTGGGGCACCACCTGCTAAGCCATCCCTTCCTGGAGCTGAGCCTATGAGTGGGAAAACACCTGTGGCTGAGATGGGCTTGGGCCTTTGCAGGTGTCTACCTGGAGCCAGGACTGTTGGGACGCACCATCTCCCCATCTGCAGCTGACCTGCTGGTGGCTAGGTAAGTGCTCAGGGAGGGAGGGGTCACCTCCTGGGGAGTACCTGCCACCCTGGCCTGGGCCTTTCCCCCAGGTGCATGTCCAGGGCTGCCAGGTCTCTACCACCACAGCCAGACCCTGACCCTGCACCCCTTGAGTCGAAGCCAACTGCTGAGGAGGGGTCAGTGAGCACCCCTGAGACCATCCCAGGGTCTGGCCAGCCTGTGAAGAGGAGCTTGGATAAGGTGCCCAAGTGGCTGAAGCTGACAGGTGCCTACTATGGGTTGGCTGGGTGGGGCAGGATAGCTGGCAGGAACCCAGGGCCTGCAATCACCCGGGTGTGTTTGTGCTGCAGCCAGCAAGAGGTGAAAGCTGCCGGCCCAGAGATGCTGTCTGCCAGCTGCAGGACCCTACCTCTACCCCAAGCAGGAATAAAGACACACTCAAGTCATCCTCTGAATTGTCCTTTATGCAGAAAAGGCCACTAGGCCTTATTCCACCTGCCATCATCCATGGCTAGCTACCCTAGTCCTGGGGCATCTGGCCTGCACATGGCTGCTGTTAACAAGGGCTTGGATATGCCCCCAAAGGCCTGGCAGGCCCTATGCTCACTGGTTTCTCCTCAAGTCTCTCTGGCTGATCTCCTTAGTTCCCCATCTAGGAGGCTAGAAGTACAGAATGAAGTCTCCTTGTAAACTAACCTGCCATCTCAGACTAATTTGAGGTTCTCCAAAGCTGCTTCGAGGCCCAGCTGTGCACACTCCCTAGAAGTGGGGAGGGGAAACCAAGAAATCTATGGCTCCTATAGCCTGAGCTCTGACACCCCCCTCCAAGCTAAATACCTCTGCCCTGGGCACTGACAGAGCAGCTTGGGGTCCAAGTCACCTAGCAGGGTGCTGGGATCCAGCTTGCCTGAGCAGTGGCACAAGCAGAGCTGGCTGGCCAGCACCTGTGCTGTCAGTGGGCTGCCAGGCTTGGGTAGAGTTCCCAGGTCAATGAGGATGGCCTGCTGCTGGCTGGGATGAGGGAAGGCTCCTCACCTCAGCACAGCCTAAGGGCAGGCACACGGTTGGGCAGCTGGTTCCCAGATTACTCACATTTTCACTTGGTATGTCCTGGTCCTCACCCCAATCCTAACCCACCATGGCCCAAAGTGGGCGCAACACGGCAGGCAAACCAGCCATGTGTGAGGGCTCTGGTTTCCTCTGCAGACAGAGGCCACACATGTCTTATTACCCTTTGCAGCATTCTGCCTGTGTCCTACGAAGATACTGTAGATGAGAGGGAATTGGGTGAAGCTTCAAAGCAAGTTGACTTTGGTTGATTAACGGCAAAAAGAAAGCCAAGCCTAGGAGACAGGTGTTAATTTATTGATGCTGCTTTGTGAGGACAAAGTTACAGTTCAGGGAAATATCAGACAGCTAAAAAGCTACACACCAGCTTTGATGTTCGGGTGGTAAAGCAGCTGGTTGGTTTGTAAAACACATGGGCTAGGGTTGCTGTGGCCAGGAAGCAGATCAGTCCCCCTCCCCCCACACCTGCCTCCCTGGGATCCACAGGGACTGTCCCCCAGCGACCTGTGAGCCACAGACCAAGCAGGTACTAGGAAGGGCAACAACTTCCAGGATCCTGTCATCCCTCCAAAGCTAAGAACCATGTTGGGACTAGGTCTCAGTGTTGGTATGGATCTAGTTCAGACCCTGCAGGCCACAGGGTCAACAGCAGCCTGTGGGAGAATACTGGTTTCCTGGGAGGGGTGGATACTCCTAGAAGTCCAAGAGCTGTGAGGGAAAAGGGTATGCAGAGTAAGTGGCTTGGCACTCCCCAGGCCACTGCCACTGCCATGCATGGCCCCATATCCACATACCAGCTGAGGAAGCACCTTTTCCAGCTGGTCCACATCCACCAAGGCCATGTCTTCTGCCTGGGCCTGCCGCACCCCACGGACAGCCGCTTCTGATGTGACACAAGGAAGCGAGGTAGAGGGTGCCGGGTGCTTGAGTCTGGGCCCATGCCACCCCCAACAGCTTCTCAGAGTATTGAGCTCAGGTGCTCATGGGAAGCTGGGAAAAATTTAAGTTTTTTCACCAAAACACAAACCCAGCAATCTCAAGTGTTCTGGTGGTCGCCAACCCTGGGCTCACCCACAACGAAGATCCTCAGCAGCTCTGCCATAAGTTGTAGGGCGTCCCCACTGACTGAGGAGGGAGAACAGGTTAGAAAGGTCCATACTTCCAGTCCTCGCCTGCCACCCTGCTGCCAGTGTCCGCACCTTTGGTTTTGTCATCCCTGAAGTGCAGGTGCAGCAGTCTGCTCACCAGCTCCTACGGGGAGGGAGGGCTCAGTGCCAGCCAGCCCCAGCCCCCCCCCCCGGGGCACCAGAAGCAGCGACTCTAGATTAGGGGTAGACTTCGGCTGGAGCTGCTGCCACGTGACGCCTCTCACTCAGTGGGGTACTGGAGAAGCCTCTTCGTAGGGGCAGATAGGGAGAGGCAGCCCCAGTTATCTGCTTTCTGGGGCTCCACGGAGCAAGAGTGGAAGAAAACATTTTGTTTCCCTGCTCTCCCTGGAAGGAGGCTCCTGTTCCCGAGGATGGCCAGCCCTTTTGAATGTCTGCCCCAGATACTGCCCAGGGCACTGCAGGAGACCGTAGGGAAAGGTGCCAGAAGTGGGCACCCAGGAGCCCTGACAGTGGAAGGCGAGGTGTCAGCGCTGCCTCACCATGGCTGGAGTGTCCCTGTCAACCACCACGGGGTTGGCGCGCCACCTGCTGGGCCCGCTCATCTCGTGTTATATCAGGAAGACAACAGAGAACCTACGGACTCCAGGGCAATACATGGGATTAAACGACAGCTCTAGAAATCGCTCCACCTACAAGAGGACGCGGCCTCGGGGAGAAGCCCGAGACGCGCTAAGTTCCTGCTCTGGCGAGGAGGCTTTGGACCCTTTGGCATTCGAGCTGTCCAGGCCGGCTTGGTTTATGCCCCTCTCCAGGCGGGCGCCCCTCCAGCAGTAGCCCAGGCCTCTCGGTCACCGATGATCCGGAGTTCCTCTGGGACGAGCACAGCGCGACCTCACTTCCCTGGTGGCCGGGACTCCCCTGCTGTCCAGTGTGAAGGGTAATGGGCGCCTCCCAACCTTCCGCCGAAGGGTAAATGACTCAGGTCGGACAGGGTGTGGCGTCCACTAGGTCTTCCGCACCGGCTCGCCCGCCACGGCGCAGAGAAGCCCGGCCTCCGGGCCACACCCCTGAGCCGGAGGGCAGCGCCGGCCGCGTGAAAGGGCCCGAGTCTGCCGGCTCCTCGCGGCCCGTTCGCCTCTGTACACACCGCGGTTCAACCGCAGACCGGGCTGCCCTCCGACTCTTGGAAGCATAGGCGAACAGCAAAGCTAGGTTAGCAATGGACACGCACTAGTGTCACATGAGGGATACGGGATCCACACCCAGCTAACACCAAGCCTCACCTTCCGGAAGCCTGCGCCGGCTCGCTCCATGACCGCTGTCTGCGCGCCCCTTCCGTGTAGCCCCGCCCCGTGTCTCAGCCAATGAACGCGGAACGCGGGTTCCATGGCCACGTCCCCACACAGCCAGTGAACACGGAGAACACCTTCCGAGAGTCCCGCCCCCGAGCCCCCAGCCAATGAATTAGAGAGCGCCCTCCAGTAGCCCGCTCCGGCGTCCCCCACGCACCTAGCCAAAAAGCGCTGCCTCGGCTTCTCAGTCTTGGTTGGGCGCGTGTTCCCGCCCTTCTCTCTCATTGGTCCGCGGCTAGCCCTGCAATGCCTGCTGGGATTTAGAGTCCTAGCTGCCCTTCCCAGCGCTCCCCGCTCTTCCTGGATACTGAGGCTCTGGGATGCGCGGTAGAGCGCGAGTGCAAGAATCGTGGGCGGCGCGAGCACTGGGCGGGGTCGGGGGGGTCGCGGTAGTGCTACCCGGCTCCTGCTCGTTGACTTTTCTCGCCGCTCCGGCACGGCTTCTCCTGCAGCAGCCCTTCCGCACTCCCATTCTGCCCTCCTAGGTCCATTCTTAAGGCCCGCGCGTCCCGCCCCCATCTGCCTCCAACGCGGGGAGAGCCGGCACACGCGGGCCCTGTTTCTAGGAGCATGCGGGCGAGGTCTCCTACACGCGGGGACATGGAGGATCTCCAGCGGACCTACAGCCGCCTGTGCAAGGAGAGCGGGGCCGAGCCGCAGGAGGCAGTCCTGCGGCAGCTGCAGCAACCTCCGCAGGGCCGACTGGATCTGGCCGGGCAGAGCCTGACGGT
Organism: Dolichotis patagonum; assembly: GCA_004027295.1. Classification (NCBI taxonomy): domain Eukaryota; kingdom Metazoa; phylum Chordata; class Mammalia; order Rodentia; family Caviidae; genus Dolichotis; species Dolichotis patagonum. Next base: position 30,208 of record PVJX010001896.1, on the reverse strand, counting down.
GGACACTTGCTGGGCCTTGGGCAAGCTGCTGCAAAACCAGACAGTGTGGACGGAGCTGGTTCTCAGCGACTGCATGCTGAGCGAAGAAGGTGGGCACAGAGGGCACCTTTGCAACTTCAGGCTGGGGCTCGGCCCTTTGTTACGGGCCAGCCTGAGAGTGGATTCCCTGGCTTCTAGTCTTCCAAGCTGCCAGCAGGAATTCTGTGCCACCTGATTGGTTTGCCCCCCTCTCTTTACTATTGGCGGTAGTGTCCCCCCAAAACAAAACATGGGGTCAGTTTCTTTATAAGAGGAGAAACCTTAATATCCTGTGACTTGTAGCTTGAGGGTTCTGACACAAGAGAGGTCACAGTGGTCGCCTCTGTGCCTGGCAGAGCTGCAGGTGTTTCAAAGGTAAACATAGAACTGAGTGGGGAACTCTTTTCCAGTGTGAACACTGAACAGTGGGACCACCCTGACAGTTGTCCCTCTGGGAGCTGCCACGCAATGGGTCCTCAAAGTGGGCCCTGAGCACAGGCAGAGAGTGACCACACACACATCCTTATTCAGGGCTCACAATGCTGCTTCAAGGGCTGTGTGCCAACACTGTCATGCGACTTCTGGATCTGAAGGTGAGCAGGCCTTTCCTCCAGGCAGTAGAGGGGGAACAGGGTCCGAAGACCTCTGCATTGCTGTGTGTCTTGAGGGTAAAGTGTTCACATAAACACAGACTGGTCTCAGTACACCCAAGGTCACAAAAACTAAGATGAGTGCACCTTTGTCAAGAGCTTGCCTCCCTGGCCTTGTCTACTCTCTGACCAGGGCCCTATGGAGCACACATGCTATTCAAAGCCCAGCCTGGGTAACAAGAGTGACTGGCCAGGCCATTTCTATCCAGGGCAATAACATTCGAGCTGCAGGAGCTGAGGCTCTGGGAAAACTCCTCCGGCAGAACCAGTCCATTCAGAGGTAGGCTGTGGACCTGGACCCGCTGCGCTTCGCAGCCCTTTGTGGCTCAGGGCTGGCCCCAGAACATGGTCTGTGACCTGTTTGCCCCTTCTGGCCAGTTATCCATGTTTTACATGTACTGGTGGGAGAAGGTGGGTGGAAATCACTCAGGAGGGTCCAGCCACTGCCAGAGATGCCTGAACCTATCCCCCCACCCACGGGCCCTAGACCTCATGCTGCAGAGTACCCTGCCAGGCCAAGCACCTTGTCTCCACCCTTACTGCAGCCTTACCCTGGAGTGGAACAACCTGGGCACATGGGAAGATGCCTTTGCCACCTTCTGTAGGGGCCTGGCAGCCAGTACTGCCCTGCAGCAGCTAGACCTCCGAAACAACCAGATCAGTCACAAAGGTGCTGAGGAACTGGCCCTGGCCCTGCGGACAAACACCACTCTCCAGCACTTGGGTGAGGCCTGGTGCATCCGGCTGTATCCGTTGCTCCTTGATCCCTCTGCTACAGGAAGGGCTGGCCCGGGAGCCTGTTTTGCTGGCCGTTCCCCAAAGGAACATCCTACCAGATCAGCTCCCCCTACCCACAGGTGCCTTCTTTCAAGTGACAACAGGTTTCTTTCTAGACTTGCGCTGGAATAACATTGGCCTCCTGGGAGGTAGGTCCCTGGTGAACTGTCTACCCAGCAACAGAACCCTGTGGAGGCTGGACCTGGCTGGCAACAATGTGCCCAGTGACGTCCTCAGAGCTGTGGGTATGGGTGCGCAGGGCTGCTAACTGCTATCATTTAGGAAGGAGGCCAGAAGCCCTTTAATAGAGGGCTGTTAAGCAAAAGAGGTGGGTAGCTCAGGGCTCAGGACAAGATGAGTGCACCTTTGTCAAGAGCTTGCCTCCCTGGCCTTGTCTACTCTCTGACCAGGGCCCTATGGTCACTGTACAAGTAATCTCACTTAGGTCCTAAGCCCAAGAAGGGAGGAGAGAGCTGCTGGCAAACAGTGGCAGCCAAGCAGGGCACTCACTGCACAGTGCTGCCTGCTAGAGCACTTGCTTGTGCCTGCTCAGTTCTCCAGACTTGCACAGAAGGAGGGTTACCTACCTCACAGGGAGGCTGAGGCCCTGTGTGGGGGAGCCCTTGCCCTTGATGGCTGTGCTAATGCCTGAGGTAGCTCCTGGTCACCCTAAGTTTGTGGCTGTACATGGGAAAAGTGTGAGCTGCTCTGTCAGAACTACAGCCTCCATGTTCCCCTGCTTCTGGTGATCCCTCAAGTACCATGGCCTTGGGCTCAGCAGATTCACACCCCCTGGCTCCTCAGGGATCCCACAGTGCCATCCACTGAAGATCTCAGGTTCTTCTACATCCTTGTGCTGGGGGCTCACTGCCTTCTGATGTCTGCCAGCTTCTTGCTGTCCCCAGCTGCGCCTCAGCATAGCCAAACTGTTGTACTTGCTCTTGACTGCAGCCACCTGGGTCTTTCCAAAACACAGCATCTCCCTCTTAAAGTTATGCAGCAGCCCTGATGTTTGGGCTGGGGGAACAGAGGCTGCAGGATTTTGCTGATCTCTTGTGATAGGGAAGCACTCCCCAACAAATATGAGCCCCGCCATGCTGTATCCCTCCTGCACTCAGCCTCTGCCCCACTGAAGCGCTTCACCTGCTGGTGTCCTGGAGGTGGGGAATCAGACTTGGCATGGTAGATGATTGTTTCCAGCTTCCTGTGCAGCCGAGCAGGGCAGGGCAGGCCTGAGAGACTGAACAGCCCTCATCCAGTCTCCTCTGTCTCCAACAGAACAAGCCATGGACCACAACCAAGAGCAGCATACTGCCTTCCAAGAGAGCCAGGCCCGGACCCATATCCTTAGCAGGGAGGTCCAACACCTCCAGAAGGAGAGGTCCAAGCAGGTAAGCATGGGGCTCCCTGCCCGCCCTGGATGCCGTGGGTGAAGGGCCTGGTTGGCTTCTCTCTCTTATCCCCATGGCTACCTATCTTCCCTTCCCTCAGACCCTATAACTCCTCTGAGCTGCCCACACCCAGGACCAAGGTGTCTCCCTGCCCGACCTGAGAGTTGGCTTTCCAGCCTCCCTCTCTAGGGACCACCTCAGTTTGAATGAGACAGTAGGACCAGGGAGGCTGAGTCCTTCAGTGCATGGCTGCGTTGGGAGCCTGCCTTCCTTTCCTGTCCAGGGCATGATGGGCAGGCTCAACCCTGACGGGGCTTTGGCTGGCTCTCTTCCCAGTTTGTGGATTTGATGGAAACAATTGATAAGCAGCGAGAAGAGATGGCCAAGAGCAGCCGGTAAGTGGGCCCAGGACTGTGGGAGGTAGGGCTGCAGGGTAGGCTTTCCAAAGAGGTGGCCAGAGGGTTAAGGCAGGTACAGCACATTTCCTCAGCTTAGTTTCTGTGTGCTGGAGACCTTGATGCATGGCAGCTATGCCCAAGGCCAGGTGGGCCCCTGGGTTTCCCAGGCTGTCCTCTCTCCCTGCAGGGCAGTGGCAGTGCGTATGGGGCAGCTTCAGGAAGCCCTGAATGAGAGGCATTCCATCATCAAATCTCTCAAGGCCAAGTAAGCAGCTGTTGTGGGTGTGGGTGTGGGTGTGGGTGTTCAGAGCCTCGTGGAGATTGCAGATGTGCCCACAGGGTAGAGGGCGTACAGGCAGAGGTGGGCAGGGACTCAGAAAGGCTTTCTGTAGGAGCCAAGCATTGGCTAGCATCTGGATAGGGGCCTGGCAGGAGTGAAATGGGAGACTGGTAAGGCAGGTTACACCCCCGACGGAGCCACACGTGTGCTGGCCCTTCCTCTTTGCAGGTTGCAGATGACTGAGGCCACCCTGGCTCTGTCCGACCAGAAAGCCCAGGACCTGGGGGAGCTGCTGGCCACTGCAGAGCAGAAGCACAGGCTGGGACAGCAGGTGGGGGCAGGACTGCAGGTGGACAGGCAGGCAGGTGGGGTGTGGGGCAGCAGGGTGACTGGATGTGGCCTTCTCACTCAGGATGCTGCAGAGCGGGAGTCTAAGCTCCTCAGGGACTTGTCAGCCACCAATGAAAAGAACCTGCTGCTTCGAAACCAGGTAGGAGGGCCATGGGGGCAGCCACCCAGGGTACCTGGAGTAGGAGCTGTAGGCTGTTCCAGCTTCCTCCCCCACTGCCTGCTTTCCAGGTGGATGAGCTGGAGCGGAAGGTGAAGTCTCAGCAGGAGCAGCTGTTTCTGACCAGGCAGGAGCTGACCCACACATCGGCTGAGCTGAAGATGCGAACTGTCGAGGCTGAGGGTAGGATGAGGGCAGGCCTGCCACTGAGGGGACAGGGAGCCTCAGGGATGGAGCACCGCTCGAGAAAACTCACCCCTACTCCTCCCCACTCACCTCCAGAGCGCCTGGACATGGAGAAGAGAAGGGCCCGGCAGAGCTTAGAGGACTCTGAGAAGCTGCACTTCAAGGAGGTACCTTCCTAGTGCCACCATCTTTCCCAGCTCCTTACGGTGCCTGTAGACTGCTTTCAGTGTGATTCTGTGTCCCTGAAGCATGCCCTCCTCAGGTCTCCTCACTATCCTTGAGCTGCTTTTGTTCTTAACCAATTAAAGTGGGTGTCAGACCCAAAGCTGTCTGTTGGGGCTGGCAGGCAGCTGGGCCTGTGCTAGCTGCAGCTAAAGAGGTGCCCACCTCCCCTCCTCAGGGTGCATGCCATGGGGTACTAGGGCTCAGCCATGCCTTTCATCCTTGGCAACCCTTTCCCTAGAGATGCCTGCCTTCCTGGGTGGGGATTCCATAGTGGGAGAGTTGAGGGAGCCTCTGCCTGCCTGGCTGATATACACACTGGGGTAGGTGGAATGCATTACCCGCCACCTAGAGGAGAGCCAGAAAGCCATGCAGGAGAGGGTGCACAGGCTGGAGGCCCTTCGGCTGTCCCTGGAGGAGGTGAGCCCATGGGCAAGGGCCAAGCTCTGGCACTGGGTGAGCTAAGGTTGGCAGCCCCTGGGGTTCCTGGCCTCTGGACCCTGGAACACAGCTTCCTGCTCTCAGCCTTGTTGGGCCTCAACCTGGGGACTCCCCCACCAGTGTCCCAAAAGGGCTAAGAGGCTTAGGGTGGCATTGAGGCACCCTGTCCAGGGAGCTCCTCCTCTACCCAGTGAAGGAGGGGCAGCTGTGAGACCCTTGGGAGGGGAGTCTCCCCCAGCTGGCTGTTGGGTGTCCCAGAAGGGGTCCTGGGTCAAGGGCAGTAGGACAGGCTAGCAGATGGCCATCCACGGTGCAGGAGCTGAGAAGCGTGAAGGCCGCAGCACTCAGTGAACGTGGCCAGGCTGAGGAGGAGCTGGTGAAGGCCAGGAACCAAGCACGCCTGGAAGAGGTGAGCTGCAGCACAGCCTGGTGCAGTTCCTTGCCAGGGAGCCAAGCCCAAGGCTGGAGTGGATGAAACCAGGACTTTCTGCCCCAGAGACAGGGCTCCAAGTTGGGACATGAGATGCCAGGAACTGGCAGGGTTGGACCTGAGCCTGGAACTGGAAAGCTCAGACAAGGTGACACAGACAGCAGGCAATCGGTAGGGCCAGCCTAGGGATGCTGCTGGAGATCCTTGGAGAGTTCAGTGGCTTCAGAACAAGACAAGTGATAACTTGGGTGACACTATGGCATACCCCCTCCACCTCTGTGGAGTAGTAGAGGGGAGGAGTCAGTCTGCATGCAGTGACCCCCCCCCCCAGCTGCGAACCCCAGCAGACAGACCCAAGTGTGCTGCAGCATTTCCTGTGCCCACAGCAACAGCACCTGGCGCACATGGAGGAGAAGCTGCGGCTGCTGGCGCAAGCGCGCGATGAGGCTCAGGGTGTCTGCACACAGCAGAAGCAGATGGTGGCCGATGCCCAGGCGCGGGCCAGCCAGCTCCACCTGCAGGTGGAGGGGCAGCAGCGGCGCCTGGAGGAGCTGCAGCAGGTAGCCATGCTTTGGGGATCACAGGTTTTGGGATGCCCTGCCCTGCCTCTGTCTCATTCCCCTCGCTCCGCAGTTGCTGAGCAGCAAGGACCAGGAAAAAGTGGCTGAGGTGAGCAGAGTGCGGGTGGAGATGCAGGAGCAGATAGGCCGTCTGCAAGCTGAGTTGGCGGGCCAGGAGGCCCTGAGGGAGAAGGTGGCGGCTCTGGAGCGCCAGCTGAAAGGTGACTGCACTCTTGCTGAAGGACTGAGCTAAGACAGGGTCTTGCCCCAGGGCCGGCCCCAACTCACCGAGCCTCCCACCTGCAGTGATCGCTAGTGACCATCGGGAAGCGCTGCTGGACAAGGAGAGCGAGAACGCGTCCCTGCGGGAGAAGCTGCGGCTCAAGGAGGCGGAGATCGCACGCATCCGGGACGAGGAAGCCCAGAGGGCAAGCTTCCTGCAAAACGCCATCCTGACTTACGTGCAGGGGTCCCCTCTGAGGTCCTTGAGCCCTCCGAAGTGAGGGGAGCTGAGGAGGCCCCAGGGCTCCCTGATGGCGCCCAGCGAGGCGCTCTTTCCGTCCGCATCCCCCAGCGATGCCGCTCAAGAGAGGTCTGCCCGGAGCTCGGCAGCTGCGCCGCCAAAGTGCAGCGGGAAATACAGAACTTTTTCTTAAATGCAGAACTTTCGCACTTGGTGGTGTTTTGGCCTAGCGCCTTTCTCAATAAGCCGGGACGGTCCCGTGGGGGGAGGGGGACTGACGTGGGGCGGAGTCGTCCCACTGCCACCAGCGGTAGGAACTGCTGGGGCTCTTCTGGGCTCGCAGCGGTGCAGCAAGTACCCGCGCGTGGGCCCACGGTAGCGTGGGCAGCGCCGTACGCCAGCCCTGGTCGCTAGCGTTGCCGGCCCGCGCCGCCCCTCTCCTCGGTGCGGAGCCCCCAGCCACGCGCGCCTGTTCCTTGGACCCCGCTGGATGACTCTGCTGCGCCCTGCCCCGCCCCTCCGCCGCTCTCAGCTGCCTGCCCCGCCCGCCGTGCACTGTGCACTCGGCTGTCTCCGCGCCCGGCGCTCGGCGGCGCTCGGCTGTCTCCGGCCGCTCGCTCGGCGCTCGGGTCCGCGGCCGCTGCGGCGCCGGGCATTTCTCCGCAGCTCGGCTTGCGGCCGCGCCCGCCGCTGCCTGGCCCCGCGCCCATGCAGGCCATCAAGTGTGTGGTGGTTGGTGACGGGTGAGTGTGTGGTCCCGGTCCCGGGGCCAGGGAGCTGGGAGCGGTGGGGCTGGCCGGCAGCGCGGCTCAGGGTGCGGCCCGGCAAGGTGGGGGGGCCAGCACGAGGTCCAGGCTGGGCGGACCCTGCCGACACTGTGGCCCAGGGGCATGGGCGTGGCCCCCATCCTCTAACCTTTGCTGGGGCCCACCTGATGCTGCCTGGCCCCAGCCCCACGCCGCTGGTGGGTGGGGTCAGGTCTTACCTGCGTGAGCCTGGAGCAGCCGCGCCCACCCGGGGACCCGGAGCTCCGTGGCACTACCTGAGATGAGGCCGCGTGTCTGATTTAGGTCTGGGAGCCGCTGCCTTTTCCCCACCATTGCGCACCTGAAGGCTGGCCTGCCCAGGTCATCCTCCTGCAGCTTCAGGTGGCTGCGAATCTGTGGGGCTGGGACCCCGGTCATCAGCCCTGCCACCCAAACTGGCCCCTGGTTGCATAGTGAGCTGTGTGTGCTGGTTTCTGTCCACAGCGCTGTGGGGAAGACATGCCTACTGATCAGCTACACGACCAACGCCTTCCCTGGAGAATACATCCCCACCGTGTGAGTGCATGCGTTTGGGAGGGGAGGAGGGCAGGACCTGGAGACTGGACACACTTGTGTGGAGCTCCCGTGGGCACAGGACCCGGGGCAGGTGGCCTTGATTCTGAGCTTCCTCAGTGGGACAAAGTTCCAGCTTTGCTCAGGTCTTAGGACACAAGCTGGCTGGCTGGCCTCAGTGGCCTGGGACTGCTGCCGAGCGCTGGCCTTTCTCCTCTGCTCTGCAGTTTTGACAACTATTCGGCCAACGTGATGGTGGACGGAAAGCCTGTCAACCTGGGGCTGTGGGACACCGCTGGGCAGGAGGACTATGACCGGCTGCGGCCGCTCTCCTATCCCCAAACTGTAGGTGACAGTGGGGCTGGTCCTGGGAGATGGGTGGCCCCATGGATGGAAGGCACACGGGCTGTTTAGCCTCCTCCTGACTGCTCCTGCCTGTCCCTTCCTCCCAAGGACGTCTTTCTGATCTGTTTCTCCCTGGTGAGCCCAGCTTCCTTTGAGAATGTTCGTGCCAAGGTAGGGCAGGGCTGGAGGAGTCTGCCAGGGAGAGGGTTTGCCTCGGGACCTGTCCAGATGGGACAAGGTCCTCTTGCCTGAAAGCAGCTTGTCCTTCAGAGGCACATGAGATGTTGTTCCACTTGTGGGCACTGAGGGTGGCCCTGCGGGAGAGAGAGCAGGAAGTGACAGAATGGAGGGCCATCTCACACTGGTGGTGATAGTCCCAGAGTGGGCTCCGTGGTACACCACAGGGCTTCCTGGCTGGGCATTTTTGTTCCTGTCATTTCCACACCAAGTCATCAATCTCTCCCCGGTCACCCCATGGGCAGGAAGAACCAAGCATGTGTCCAGGGATGGTGAGGAGAAGGCCTCAGGAGCTGTGGCCTGTTCTGGGCATGGCTAGGGGGGCTGCCCCTAGGCATGGAGGGCCACAATGCCTTCAGGGTCAGAACGTTTGTCCCCGCAGTGGTACCCAGAGGTACGGCACCACTGCCCCCACACACCAATCCTGTTAGTGGGCACCAAGCTCGACCTTCGTGATGACAAGGACACCATTGAGCGGCTGCGGGACAAGAAGCTGGCACCTATAACCTACCCACAGGGCCTGGCCATGGCCCGAGAGATCGGTGAGGGGGCCCAACGGAACCCAGGCGGAAGAGGAGAGGGCTTGTGCGCTGGGGTGGGGCTTGCCCTGCCTGTGCTGCCCTCTGCCCAACTGCCCCACACTCTCCTGTCCCCTGCCTCACTGTCCTTTTTCCCACACTGTTGTCCCAGGCTCTGTCAAATACCTGGAGTGCTCGGCCCTGACCCAGCGGGGCCTGAAGACAGTATTCGATGAGGCTATCCGGGCAGTGCTCTGCCCACCTCCTGTGAAAAAGCCAGGCAAGAAGTGCACAGTCTTCTAGAGCCCAGAGACCCCACCCCTGGGCCAGCCTGGTGGCAGAGCAGCCCCTGGTCCGAATGTGCTGTCATGTCAAGCTGTCTGGTGTCCAAGTCTGCTGTGGGGAGTGACGGGGGGAGGGGAAGCATGGGGACAAGGCTGGGGTGATGGGGTCCTGTCCCCTCTGCCTCCTCTTTCTGGGGTGCGGCTTCAGCCTTCCCTGGCCCCCATGGGAGGCTGGGAGGGAGCAGGGTCTCCCTCAGGGCTGCAGGGACAGGTCCAGGGCAGCCCCAGGATGGGCTTCCCTGATGGGGAGGGTGGGGGGGATCTGTCCATCGGGTTCATGGAAGGGGCAGCCCCTTATTTTATACAATAAACATTCTTCGCCAATGTCTCCTGCCTGTCATTGCTTTCTACCTGGGTTTGGGAGTGACAGGGGCCTTAGCGAAAGAGTTCCTAGAGGGCTCTGAGCTTGGCACCCTACCCCCAGGTAAGAAGAGAGGCTGCCACCACCCAAGACACCAGGTCAAAACGGGGTAGGTGCCTGGAGTACCTTCAGGTCCGGCAGGCCCGGTGCTGCCCTGAGGTCTGGTGAGGTGTGGGAGACACACTGGAGTGTGGTGGGTTGGACTGTACAGCAGCTCCCAAGGGCAGGAAAGGGTAATCAGCTGGAGCCCTTGGGGATTCCCAGCAGCTCCCCACAGTGCCCCCTACCTCCTGTGTTTGTTTTTGTTTTGAGACAGGGTCTTACTATGTAGTTCAGGCTAACCTTGAACTCACTTTATACCTCAGGCTGCCCTTGAACTCATGGCAATCCTCCTGCCTCAGCCTCCCGAGTGCTGGAATTACAGGCTTGCGCCACCATAGCTAGCCTCCTTTGGCTGATATTATAGACATCAGGTAGAGAGGCCAAGGCAGACAGAGGCATGGAGATGGTGACAACTAGTGTTACTCACTGGCTGTAGCATCCAGGCCTGCCAGCCTGGGCTACTTGTAGAGTTCAAGTTCAGCCTGAACAAACACAGTGAGACTCTTGTCTCAAGAAATACAAAAATGTAAACACACAACATCTTAATTGTTTTTACACAGATTATCATCTGTGCTTCTGTCATACTTAACCAGGTGTTACTGTACATGTCAGCAGATCCAGTGACATCAGTGTAAAATCAGCCCCACTGCACATATTTCCACCTGATCAGATTCCACAGATGAGGGCTTGATTCATCATCAGTGTCTAGACCTGACCTGACAGAGCAAGGGTAGAATCAACTTACATGCCGTCCCTGTCCTCATTCCTCTATAAATAGCACAAGAAGTTTGGGAAGTGTTCTTCTAGTATTGGAAAATAATTTCCAACTCAGCAGAGAAGTTGCTCAGTCCCTGGCGAGTCAGGAAAGTCTATCATACACGTGCCTTACACATGATCTGCAAGTGTCCCCTGAGTCAGACCTGGATGTTCTACTTTTTTTTTTTTTTTTTTGAGACAGGGTCTCTCCGTGCAGTCCAGGCTGGCCTTGAGCTCACTTTGTAGCCTAGGCTGGTGTCGAACTCGCAATGATCCTTCCGCCTCAGCTTCCCAAGTGCTAGGCATACAGGCATGAGCCACTATGCCCAGCTTGTTCAACATTTATAAGCACTCCCCGGCTCCACCCCACAGGTATCTGGACAGGGCCAATGGCCATTCTGGGTAAAACTTGCCAGCCTTTAAGAACCAGCCTTCTGGAAGATTTGTTTCCTGGCAGGAGCTGAGCAGGTCTGAAAGTGTCAGGTATGGGAACAAGTTGCAGTTGGCCTAGATTGTGGATCTAGTAGATCTCTCTCTGCCTGGAAATCAGCTCCAAGCCAGGGCAAGAGTCAGATTTATTGGAAGGAAAGAGTTGGGGTGGGCTCAGCAGGGAGCAGAAGTGTGCACGGCTGGAGGCAGCTCAGGTGGCCAGGAAACCACCATCCACTGGCAAAGTGGATCCCGTGGTCATGCCACTCCGGTCACTCAGCAGGAAGAGGATGGCATCCACCACATTCTCCACCTCTGTAAGGAAGGTGGCAGTCTAGGACCCAGGAGAAGCCACGCTCTTCCTCCTGACCCCTAGCCCCAAGCAGGCACAGGGACCATGAATGCAGCCTGGGCTCCCACCTGACTCACCTGCAAACTTGCCAAGTGGGATGCGGTCCAGCATGACCTTGGCTTTGTCGGGGTCGCTCCAGTTGGCCTTGCCCATGGGCGTCATCACCACGGTGGGATTTACTGCATTCACACGGATCTGCACAGATAAGCAGAGCTCAGCAGGGCAGGCAGGGTGCCCTGGGCAGGTGGCCTGAGTGAAGGGGGCACTGGAGCCTGCTTACCTTGTGGGGCCCGAGTTCTAGAGCCATCGTCTTGGTCAGCATGTCCAGGGCACCCTTGCTGGAGCCTGTGAGAGGGGACATTATGGGGCCCAAGCTGGCTGGGGTTAGAGGGGGTGGGGGTCAGAGTACAGCAAGTGCCACTCACAGTAGACACTGTGGTTAGCCAGTGCACGCTGGGAGGCCTGGCTGGAGACATTGACAATGGTCCCTGGCACTCCCCGGGCTATCATGCCCCTGGCCACAATCTGAAATCACAAGGGGAAATCAGCAGATTTGACCTTCTTCAGAGTTCAGAGCCCAGGGGGGTGCTCACCTGGGACACCTGGATGACAGCCCGCAGGTTCACACTGAAAGACCTAGTGGCAGATGGACAGACAGACCCTGGTCAGGGGCAGGGAGCTAGAGGAAACAGCCCCTCACCCAGGGTTCCATCTTCCCCCGCCGGCTCACATATCACACGCTTCCTTGGTGACCTCCAGGAAAGGCTCCAACTGTGCCACTGCAGCATTGTTCACCAGCAGGTCCACGGGGCCCACACTGCTCAGGGCTCGCTCTGTGGCTTCCCAGTCGGCCAGGTCCACACACACGGGCTCCACCCCGGGACACTGTGTGTATTGGGGTGAGCCACTGCTACCGTGGCTTCACAGCCAAGAAAGGGCCCAGCTGGGCCTCCCTCACCGGAGGGAAGGGGCTCATGCGGGAAGGAGTTGGGGCTGCTGGGGTGGGTAGGGGTGTGTCAGAGCTCTAGGGGGCGCCTATGAGCAGATCCCCGGCCGCACCGCTGAGAGGCAGGACCCGCCTCCTGCGGTTCACTTCCTTCCTACTCCAGTGCTCCTGGCCGCCTGACCCGCTCGGCAAACACTTCAGCCTCCTCCCAAGCCCAGGGTCGCCCACGCTAGTAGCGCTCCCGGGAAGGGGTTCTGAGGGTCCCAACTGCCGCCGCCCTACCTCGCCCACTAGACTGTCCAGATCGGCCTGCGTCCGACTCACGGCCACCACACGCACGCCCACCGCGCACAGAGCCTGAACCGTGCTGCGCCCGATGCCTGTGGGAAGCTCGGCTCAGCGTGGGTGCACCCGCCTGCCCCGGCCCTCGACCCTCGCCCGCCCGCTCCCACCCACTGGCCCACCTTTGCCGGCGCCGGTGACCAGCGCACGGCGGCCCGCCAAACCCAGCTCCATGGTGGCGCGTCCCAGTGTGCTCAGCCTGGACCCAGCGAGGTGGGAGGAGGGGCGGGGATATTCAAATCACGGCTCTCCTAGAGAATGATTGGCTGAAGGACAGTGGGCGCGGCTGGGGCGGGGCTTTTCAAAGAACCCAGGAGTGACCACACACGTGGGTGGGTTGGGTTAAGGAATTCGGGTCAGCATGTTTTTCCATGACAAGAGGGTTATTTTATAAAGAATAGAGGTAACCAGACACAAGCCTAAATATCGCATGGTTTCTCTTACATGAAAAACCCAGAGCATAAAAAGGCAAAATAAAAGATAATAGGAAATATCTTTTGCAAATGGGAAGGGACCAAGAGATGGTGGCAGGGGTGAGAGCAGGGAGGGCAAGGGGATGAAAAAATAATTAAGATGTGTATTGTACATGCACCATTTCTCCCTGATAAATGTAATCTTTATGTTCTGCAAAGAGCACTAATATAAGTTAATTTTTTTGGGTACCAGGGATCAAACATAAATTAAAACATGAAAGAAAAAAAAAGAATAGATGGTCGGGAGTGATAGTGCATGCCTATAATCCCAGCACTCGGGAGGCTGAGGCAAGAGGATCATTGTGAGTTCAAGAACAGCCTGGGCTACAAAGTGAACTCAATTTCATAGTGAGACCCTGTCTCAGAAAAACAAAAACAAAACAAAAAAAAAAGAATAGATGTAGTAAATACCTGAAGGGATGCGCAGCTATGCATGAAATGGAGGACCCGGTGATAACATGGTATGTCCATAAAAGCTTCACATGCACCCCTTCCTGAGGACTGACACTGACAATAGGTCCCCAAGCTCAAAAAGAAATAACTGGGACAACAGAATAAGACTGAAGATGACACCACAGCAACAAAGCTATGCTTACAAGACAGAAGAGTCCCAAGGTCACCCCCAGCCAGCCCACCTATAGTCTTGGTATGTAGTTCAGACCGGTCTTGAAATTGTGGCGACCCTCTTACCTCAGCCTCCTGAGTGCTGGGATTATAGGTGTGCACCGCCACTCCTGACCCTCTCTTCTTTTTTTTTTCTTTCATGTTTTAATTTATGTTTGATCCCTGGTAGCAGATGTGGGCCCCTAAACCCAGCTTCTAGCACCCCAGAGAACTGGATGGGAGAGGACAGGACTGAGGAGATGGACGTACATGGTGAACATTCCTTACTCAGGCTTACGGTGCCTTATAAATGTGACACTAGGCCTCCTCATAAAAGCTATTTTGTACTGTGGGTCACTGAGGGAAAGTCTACAGCACTACCAGTGGGACTTTCTGTGGCCACTAGTAGGACATACATGGTGTTAGAGCCTCTGCACACAGAAGGGTGCACAGGCTGGAGGCAAGGATGGCCAGCGTAGTGAGAGCGTGGAATCTGAGAAGTTCCTGGAAGATGCTCCCAGGCCTTCATCCTTCTCACTGACTCCAGAAAGTCCACCTGGAGCCCTGTCTTCTGCTCCTAACTTGGACCTTGCCCTCTGCCTGTCAGAGTCTAAGGGAGGGAAAATCCCCAAGCTGACCATGGATCACCTTAGACCCCTTCAGCAGCTAACCTCTGCCCCAGGAATAGCCGCAGCTCGATCACTGTCTGGCCTGTGGTCCTTGGAGAGACAGGCCCAAGCCAGCGGCAGCTCAGACCTTGCTCCCTGGCCAGCTGCCTGCTCAGAAGTCACCTCAGGACCTCTCACACCCACCCAGTGCCCTGTACTCTTCCAGCCACTGCTGGGAAGGGCTCACCCCTGGCCATCTGTCCCCTTGGGCAGGACTGAGGAGGGTGGAGCACAGACCGTGCCAGAGGAGGCGGGGCCACACTCCATGCACCCCCTCCCTCTGAAAGCTGGCCCCACCGGCCCTAAGGGTGCCCCAGTCCAAGGCCTATCCTGGTTGGCAGACAGGGGTCAGGGGCGCCCAGGGGCGTGGTATCAGCTGGGCCCTGGGCTGGTGAGTTGCGGGAACACACTCTCCCCTGAAGAACTGCGGCCCTTTGGTTGAAGCGGCAGGGTCCGTGATTGAGGGGACTCGTTGCGAGCTGACAGTGCCCCCCACCCGCGCGCCCCTGAGGCTCCCCCCCCCCCGCTTCCCGAGGCGCCCACTCAGAACCCTGGTTCGCGCGAGTACTGGACAATGGCGTCCATTTATTTATGCAGTGTCTGGGTCGCTGTGGGAACCCCGCAGATGGGGAGTGGTCTCCGGGTATGGGCGGATCGGGGGAGGAGGAGTGTGGTAGCTGGACGGGGTCCCGGCTTAGAAGCGAGTGTGTGTGTGTGTGCGCGCGCGCCAAGGGAGCAGAGTCAGGGTGGGGCAGCGTCCAAGGGGGCAGGGCTAGGTGAGGCCGGGGGTAGGGGTGGGGGGGTGGGCCCTGGGCCTTGTGGTCTTGAGAGCGGGGCGTGCACTGGCGAGTGGGCGTGAAGTGGGCGGGGCCGGTCGGCGTCTGCACGGTGCTCACCCAGTGCAAAATGTGGGGTCCTAGGAAGCCAGGTAGCCGCAGTCCACCAGGATCCCCGAGCCGGTGGTAGAGGCGCTGCGGTCGCTGAGCAAGAAGAGGATGCTGTTGACCACGTCCTCCACCTCTGCGGATCCACAAGCATGTCAGGGGATGGCTCGGCTACTCCCCTCCCAGACATCCACTGTACCCCCTGACCTGCAAACTTCTTCAGCGGATGGCGCTCCTTCAACCATTTGGCGAACTCAGGGTCAGCCACGACTTTCTTGCCCATAGCGGTCAGCACTACCGTGGGGTTCACAGAATTCACTCGGATCTAGGGCCAGGGCCAGGTTTGATGGCCTCAGTCCGTGGATTAGCCCCTTCTGTATCCCCTGGACGCCCAGGACTGCATTCACTTATGTTCAGCTAACCCCTGACCCTACTGCTCAGACTCTTCTCTGGCCCCAGGTCTGGACCCCCTGCTTATCCTCAAACTGCTGTCCTGGCCCTTCAGGCCTGTGTTCAGCTTCTGCCCCCACACTCACCTTGTGGGGCCCCAGCTCCAAGGCCATTGCTTTGGTCAGCATGGTCATTGCAGACTTAGTGGAGCCTATTGGGAGGGCAGCACAAGGACCACTCAGAATTGAATCATTCTCAGGAGAGTGGGCTGGAGCCCAGGCCTCCCTTGTGGGTGGGGTGCACTCACTGTAGGCGGTCAGGTTGGGATAAGTTACATAGGCCACCATGCTGGAGATGTTGACAATGGATCCCGGCACTCCTCGGGCGATCATGCCCCGGGCCACAATCTGGAAGTGAAGAGTTGGGGGCAGCTCACCCCCACATCCTCCCCAGCAGGATGGCACCAGGCCACACCTTCCCACTGACTCACCTGGGACACTTGAATCACAGACCGCACATTCACGTTGAAGGTCCTGGCAGAGAGAGGGACTGTGACCACCCATCTCCACCTACCCGTGCTCAGCAGCCCCTCATCAGCCTGACTGCTACCCCCAACCTGACTCTGTCCTGATTTGTTTCCCACCTGTCGAAGGTCTCCTTGGTGATCTCCAGGAAGGGTTGCATCAGAGCCACAGCAGCATTGTTGACCAGCAGATCCACAGGTCCCACCCTGCCCAGCGCCTGCTCTGTGGCCTCCCAGTTGCCTAGATCCACGCACACAGGCTCTATCCCAGGACACTGTGGAGACGTTGTGGGGTGGCCCCTGGGGCATCAGCAAGTGGTGGGATGCTGATGCCAGCCCAGGGGGTCCCATGCCTCACCTCTTTGGAGAGGCTGACAAGGTCTGTATCAGTGCGGCTCACAGCCACTACGCTGGCTCCTGAGGCATGCAGGGCTTTCACGGTGTCCCAGCCGATCCCTGCAAGGGAGACTCGTGGCTGTATGCAGCTGGGAGCCTGCCAAGCTGGGGTCCGGGGAGTGGTGGGGGTGCTGCTCTGGGATAAGCCTTGAGAAGTTTCTGGTGGCCCTCGGCCAGGCCAGAGGACCAGCTGACCAGGATCAGGCCAAGGGAGCCCCTCAGGCAGCTGCTTCCTAGTTGGCCCGAGAGAGTTGGACCCCTGATGCCCAGGCTGAGTTTAGGGGCTGCCCTGGAGCCAAGGCCAGCTCCCTTTTCTCAGGGGTTTTTTGTTGGCATCTTGGCTTAGTGGGACTCCAGCCAGATTTGGGGAGCAGCTCTGCCTGGGTAGTGTGATTTTTGGGTGGTGGTGGGGCAATCCGTGGCATAGTCCTGGGTCTCTGTCACATCCGCCTTGGTCTCTACCGGCCTCTGGCACCAGGCTTCTTGCACACACTCACCTTTTCCTGCCCCTGTTACCAGGGCCCGCAGGCCGCTGAAATTCAGCTGCATGGTGTTGATCTTCTTGAGGGAGAGGAAAACTACGGTTTTTATATAGTCTGAGCTGGCAAGTAGGAGAGAGGTGTGGCTGGAGGCAGGCCTGGATTTGGAGGTTTTCATTACTCATGGGGAATGGCCCTCATTCCAGACCTGCCAGCCAGATCTCCATGCTGGGGTTCCCAAAATAAATGAAAAATAAGACCTGTGAGAGAGTCTAGGCAGTGGCACTGTGAAAAGTGGGACAGGGTAAGGGAGGTGGAATATTTTTTTGTTTTTATTTTTATTATTATTATTTTTAACATACTAGGGATCCCACCAAGGCCTCTGGTATCCTTGAAAAATAATCTACCACTGTACCACATCCTGACGCTAGGTGGTTTGGTTTGTGTCTAGATGTTCCCTGAGGACCTCATGCAGTCATGGAGGTGTGCTTTTTGGAGGTGGCTAAATCTAGAGTTTGTGATTTGTTCATTGTCTAGTGCTAGGATTGGCAGTGTGAGTGCTATACCTACCCCGGGACAGGTAGTCTGCATACAATATTGGGGAAGGAAAGAGGCTTGCTCCTACTTTTGCCTCTTTCGCTCTTGTTGCCTTTTTTTTTTTCTTCTTTCGGTGTTCTACCACCATGAAAGATTGCTCTCTTCCATGTGCCACTCTGCCTTGGAGCAAGCTGATTTTGGACTCAAACCTGTACAAACTGTGAGCTGAATAAACTTTTATTTCCTTTATTCTGGGCCTTAGATATTTTGTCCCAGTGTTACAGGCATCTGAGTTACTTAGAAATATTATAGGCAGTCAGACAAGGCTGGGCCCTCAAAGGAGCCAGAGCAGAAGTTCAGGTACCTTGCAGCCTTGGAGGAGACAATCACCTGCTGTGGGCCAGATCTCAAGACAAAAGGAAAAGCAAATACCACCACATCCTATGGCTCCACAGTCCAGATACTTCTCTATCACCCTGAGGAAGTCAGGAGTCAGCATCCCACCCCGCTACAGGAAGAGTCGCTGCTGTTAAACATGCCTGCTTACTTACGTGACTCGCTCTCCCATTTGCTCCTAATTTAATCAATTTTATCTGAGCCATTAATCTTATTGATTGACCACAGTTTTGTCTCGCCTTATGCCCACCTTGCAAGTTCCCATTTTTCTCCACGTTGGACCCATCTAACCCCATGATTTTACTCTATAAAAGTCCCTGCGAAAGACAGAGTCTGGCAACCTGCTCGGGACCCCTTCTGTCTCTCTCAGACAGAAGCTTTCTGTCTCTCAATAAATATATTCTGCTTTTAACTTCAATTGTTCCTAAAATTCATTCTTCAATTTTAGAGAACACGAACTTGTACTGGACATCTGGTAGGTCAGGAGTTTCACACCCCTATATCATTTGGAGGTCCCACCGAGATCACTGGATGGAGGTGAGAGTTTGCTTTTGTTTCATAGACTCTGGACTGGAACTCATTTCAGTAATAAACTTTCATGCTTCAGATTTTGCTTTGTCTTTGTCAGTTGCTTATAATTACTTGTGATAACTGCTTGCAATTTGCCCATTGTTTTTAATTGCTTTGTCTCATGTGGTTTTGTTAAAATAAGGTAAATCTGGGCCGGGGATTTAGCTCAGTGGCTTAAGCACCTGCCTGGCAAGCGCGAGGTCATGAGTTCGATCCCCGGTACCAAAAAAAAACCAAAAAAACAAAATAAGGTAAATCTAAGTTAAAACATGGGAAAATTATAGTCATGATATTTCTTTACCGAGACATTTTTATTATTTTATTCTTGTACATATTGAACTTAAATTAGTTGCTAAATTTACTGGTACTCCTTGCTTGACTTTATTTAGACAATAGCACTAGAGAGAATAATAATAATAGAACATCCCTAGCAGACTTTAATATAAACTTCCGTAAAATGGTTCTTAAGTTTCCCTGATGCAAGGCCAGCAGATCGTTGTAGCTGCTGGTTTCAAACAGGAACCTAAAGAGAATTCTTTCTGTGGTCTGTTGGCCATTTCAGAACTTTGGAAATGGAATGGTCAACTCATCAGAAAGAAATAGCAGGTGAGTATGGTGGACTTTAGGGGGCCTGCAGGGGAGAGACCCTGGCGCCTCGGGACCTGCACCAGGCAGTTGACTTGGGGTGCCAGGAGAACAAGGAACTCCCCCCTTCTCTGGGGTGCGACTGTGATCCTGCCTGCCTGTGGGCTGAGAATCAGACATCTCATGTCGTCCTGTCCCCCATCCCGTGTCCCACCCCCCCCCCGCTTAGCAAGTGGGAGCCAGTGAACTACACATCTTGTGAAAAGATTGGCTATGTTATTTAGTATGAGCTCTCCATATGCAAAGATAAGGACAACCATTTGGAGGAAAACAAGAGACAATATGACAGATAGTGAAGATCTCTGGTTGTCTAGCTTTGAAATTTATGCTTTCTTATGTCTCATTCTGTTCTGTTTTGTTGTGTTTAATTTTACTCCCTTTTAAAATACAATTTTAAAAAATGGTTCTTAAATGAAATCTAGCTCAGACTTAGCAAATATACATGCATACAGTCAAACTGGGACTCCTTCCACTGTTTAAGCAGCACAAGGCTGGTGGCCGGTCTTCAAGACTTGGAGGCAAGGTTTCACTGAGACAGACTGGCTCTGATCCTCTATATTCTAGAGGAAATATCAGGCCTTCTCTGCTTCAGTTTCCTTCTTTTGACTTTACCTCTACTCATTTCCCACTTTGTACTTTCCTTACAGAGGCATGTGAAGTCAGGCAGAACTCTAGGTGATTCAAACTTTTTCCTTCTTAGTTAAACCATAGAAAATGAGCATCTACCCTTTTGATATAATTGCATGTATATTTGAGTGGGTAAGATGGATGTCCATATTGCTGTTTTTGTCAGATCGTGGAGTAGAACCGTTAACAGTCTCACTGTTTGAATGTCTACTTTATATGTTTTAACTTTGTAATTTGAACAACTATTTCCAAGAAGTCAGTATGTAATTTGTCAAGTAATAATTTCTTAGGTTTTTTTGTTGTTGTTCTTTTCCTTTTTTCCTTGGTATACTGTATTGTTGCTACCATTCATTCTGTTTTGTTTTGTTTTATTTTCTCTTTAAATTATTTTAAAAAAAGAAAAAAGAAAATGAGCATCTGCTAATGCTGAAGACAGCGAAGTCATCTTAGGTAAAGGACACATACCCCGTCTCTGGGTCAGATGAGACATCATCAGAATTGTACCCATCCAGAAGAACATACAAAAAAGCCATGTCCTGGCTTAATATTCTGGGCCACAATCTCTTCCAGAGGTTGAAGCTGAGACACAGTGGGGAGAACCCACTTCCACATGACAGTGGAAGGAGCTATTCCCCAAAGCAGCACACATATGGGCGCAAAACACATTTAGAATAAAGAGGCTTTCCAACCTCTCAAGTTGTGGACTTTTTTTTTTAAAGGGAGTAAAATTAAACACAACAAAACAGAACAGAATGGGACATAAGAAAACATAAATTTCTTTTTTTTTTTTAGAAAGCATAAATTTCAAAGCTAGACAACCAGAGATCTTCACTATCTGTCATATTGTCTCTTGTTTTCCTCCAAATGGTTGTCCTTATCTTTGCATATGGAGAGTTTGTACTAAATAACATAGCCAATCTTTTCACAAGATGTGTAGTTCACTGGCTCCCACTTGCTAGGCAGGGGGGAGGGAAGGGGGGGGACATGGGATGGGGGACAGGACGACATGAGATGTCTGATTCTCAGCCCACACACAGGCAGGATCACAGTTGTCCCCCAGAGATGGGAAGAGTTCCTTGTTCTCCTGGCACCCCAAGTCAACCACACGGTGCAGGCCCCGATGTGCCACGGTCTCTCTCTCTCAGGCCACCAAAAGACTGCCACACTCTCAGCTGCCCCCAGAGAGGGGGGAGTTCCTTGTTCTCCTGGCACCCTGAGTCAATCACACGGTGCAGGTTCCAATGTGCCAGGGTCTCTCTCCTTTGGGCTGCCAAAAGTCTGCCACACTCTCAGCCGCCCCCCCAGAGAGGGGAGGAGCTCCTTGTTCTCCTGGCACCCCAAGTCAACCGCACGGTGTAGGTCCCAAGGCGCCAGGGTCTCTCCCCTGCAGGCCCCCTAAAGTCCACCATACTCACCTGCTATTTCTTTCTGATGAATTGACCATTCCATTTCCAAAGTTCTGAAATGGCCAACAGACCACAGAAAGAATTCTCTTTAGGCTCCTGTTTGAAACCAGCAGCTACAACGATCTGCTGGCCTTGCTTCAGGGCCATTCAAGTTGTGGACTTTAAAACCTTTATAAAAGCACTAGATAAGGACTGGGGATTTAGCTCAGTGGCATAAGCACTTGCCTGGCAAGTGCAAGGTTGTGAGTTTGATTGCTGGTACCGCAAAAAAAAAAAAAAAAAAAAGTAGAAAAGCACTATATAATAATCTTGATCAGGTTTTAACTATCCCTTATGGAATTTTGACACATGATGATTACTCTGCCAGCTAATTAATTGCTCTTATAGCAGCTGCCACCCTTAAAAGCAGAGGACAGGTTCCCCAGCATCTGCTTGGTGAGTCCCCATTGAAGCCAGTGGCCAGTGGCCAATGTAGCCAATGGAATGTTGACCAGACATCTGAATTCCTTTCTGGAGACTGACTTCTGATTATCTGAGCCAATAGAAACTGAGAACAGCTGTGGGTTCCTGGCCAGGGTGGCTCTCTGGTGGACACCCAAAGGTTCTTCAGTGGATTTTGGCTCACTACCCCTGAAAATCTCCACTTCTCTATCATCCTTATTTCTCTGCTGGTAGACTAAAAACTCTTGCTAAACTTTTCAGCGGGTTTTCAGATCACTTAGACTACCCTCCCTCCAGAGATTAAACTGAGACTGCAACAATTGCTTACATTCCACAGCAGCTAGTAGGGAAATGATTTACCTATGTTAAGTAAGAGTAAATAGGCCATTTCTTTCTGTGTGGCTAGGAGACTAATGTACCTTTATTAACATAGAAAATGTGATTGCTAAATGATAATTTATAAATTTAACCTGTGAGCTTCACAGATACAGAAATTTAAAGAAAGTGTACCTTTGTCCTGTTACTAGGAAAGGTTACCTAGAAAATTAAATGGGAAACAAGTGTCCTTTGCCCTAGTGCAAGAGGCAAAGCTCCTCCAGTCAATTGTTCTACTGTCTCTAGAGGTGAGTTACTTTACAACCTGAGAAGCCCTGTACTTGCAACTTACCTTTTCAAGGTATGTTCTCTTTCAATGAACAAAAGTGGTAGTTTGTTACAAAGTTATGCTTCCTTCTTTAAACATTCTTGTCACAATAATTTATAAATCTCATACAGAAACAAAGTTCAGAAGGTATCAGGGAAGATAAGATTGTGCGCCAGGCCAAGGGTGGATAGGCTGACTGAATTTATCTTCTACTCTCCAGGTAGCATCCACCTGCCATGGAGCAGAGTCAATCTGAGGAACATCTTGAGCACATTTATCAAGTAGGAATAATAAGGGACACCTTACTTACCTCCTTTTTGCATAGTCAAGATAGCTTAATATCAAAGTTTCATGCAGTACAGGGCTAGGGAAAAAGTTCAGTGAAAGTTCCTGAGTTTGATCCCTGGTCCTGAAAGAAAAGAAAAAGTTTCATTCACTTATACCTTTCTTTTTACATTACAGACATGGGCAACTCAATGCCAAAGCCCCTTACTCCTTGGAATGCGTTCTTAAACACTGGTGGATATTCGACCCTTCCATGTTGAAAAAGAGCCAATTGGTATTTCTCTGCATGAGTGCACGGCCTCCTACCCCCTAGAGTCAAAATGGAAGACAGAGGGAGGTATTAATTGTGATGTTCTTTTACAACTAAAATCACACTGTGAGAAAGAGGAAAAATGGTTAGAATTGCATTATGTTGAAACTGTCTTTACATTAAGAGATAATTTAGCTCAGCGGCATAAGCTCCTGCCTGGCAAGTGCAAGGTCCCAAGTTTGATCTCCAGTAGCAAACCAAACAAAAAGAGAGAGAGAGAGAGAGAGAGAGAACTCTTATCTATGCTCCAGGTATAATTATAATCCTTATGATCCTACTCCCATTCATAAGTCTCTTTCTCCCTGTGACTTACAGAAAATTAAGCTAGAACTAGGAAAATTTTCAGATGACCCTGCTAAAAACATCAATGTCTTTAGAGGATTTACTCAGACCTATGAGCTAGGCTGGAAAGATGTAATGTTACTCTTAAATCAAACATTGACTTCTAGTGAGAGACAGGCAGCGTTACAAGCTGCTATTGCCTTTGGAGATAAATATCATATTGTTAATTTTAGAAGGCCAGAAGATAGACAACCAGGGAACCACCAGTTCCCACTGGGGTACAAGCAGTTCCTACCCAAGACCCCCAAGTGGCCTGACAATAATACAGGAGACTGGAACAGGAGACATTTCCAAGTGTGTATTCTCCAAGATCTAAGAAGGACAAAAACCAAGCCTTCCAGTTATTTTAAATTGTCAGCTGTTTCTCAGGAGAAAAGTGAAAACCCCTCTGACTACCTGGATCATTTATTAGAGGCACTAATAAAACACATGTACATAGATCCTGATTAAATAGAGGGACAGATTTTGCTTAAAGACATGTTTATTACCCAGTCAACTCCAGATATTAGGAAAAGCTACAAAAGACAGCCTTTGCTCCAGATATTTCGCTTGATTCTTTAGTAAACACTGCTTCCTTAATATTTTATAGTCAGGACTGGGAGAAAACCAAAGAGAAAACAGAGACCAAAAAAATGGTTGCCTTTATTGTGGCCTTAAAAACACAGACCTTAAGTCTGATTCTCAGGGCTCCGAGAGGAACTTGAGGTCTACACTGACCTGTTATCAGTGCCACAAGCCAGGCCACCTTAAGAGGGCCTGCCTTAAGAGGCCCCCCAGCCATGCCCTAACTGTAAAGGTGACACTGGGGGATAGACTTCCCTCTGAGGCCAAGGCCCCCTGGGGTTTAGACCCATCTTATCAGCTGGCCCAGCAGGGCTGAAGTGCCTCAGGGGACTAGCCTCCTCCCTCTGGCCAGACTGTCATCTTCACAGAGGATCCCTGAGTAATCAAGACAAGAGATAAAAACTAGCCAATTGCTGGACATTGGCATATGTCTCTTTCTCCTTCTCAACTCTGCTTCCTTCCAAGCACTGGACCTCAACACAGTCACCAAAAGATAGGTTGCTTAAACTGTAACTGGGATTAACTTTCTATTCGCTCATTCCTTTTAGTTATGCCTAAAATCCCAACTCCAATCCTGGAGAGATTTTTTTTTTTAGTCGGTACCAGGGATCAAACTCACGACCACATGCTTACAAGGCAGGTACAGGCGCTTATGCCGCTGAGCTAAATCCCCAGCCCCATCCTGGAGAGATTTTATCTTGTCTAAATGCTGGAATATATCTGTATCTATATCTATATCTATATCTATATCTATATCTATATCTATATCTATATCTATATTTATCTATATGTATCTATCTATCTATCTATCTATCTCCAAGTTGCCAATGAATCAAAATGATGCTGAGACTGGTTTTTACAAATATAGTACATATTGTTATTCACATATAAGAACAAGAGAGTTTTTCATTTGTCAAAATAATATATTAATCTGGCTCTCATAATTAATCCAATTTAGAGATAATTATAACTAAACTAAAAAGATTTATGACAAAAAAATTCAGACTCCATCAATAGAAGGACCTAAGAATCAATGGGTTACAATTCTCATAATTTAGAAACAGTTTCTAAACTTAAGTGTCAGTACTACTACTCATACTTTGATGCCTTTGTATACAAACTTTGATTATACAAGCTTTGATTAAAAATTGTTGTTGCCTAAAAGTGCCAAATCCCAAGGCATCATACAGATGAAAACCAATAATACGCTAGATTCCTTTTAGATTCTTTTTACTGAGATCCACCAGATCTTGTCCAGAGAGAGCTACATAAATATATTGAGGCCTTAACTATACTCAATGAGCCTTAAATGACACTGCAGTTGATCTCTCTCCTAAATAAAAAATAAAATTAATGAGACAGGTCATCCTCCAAAATCAGATGGCATTAAACATTCAAACAGCAGCACAGGGGAGTACTTGTGTGATTCTAAAAACTAAAGATGTGTACGCTCCTGATCCTTCTGCTAATATCTCAATAACTGCTCAAAATATTAGATGACAAATCAATGACATGTCAGATTCTAAAATTCCCTGGGCTTTATCCTTATAGGAATTAATTCCAGCTCCTCTTGGTGAAAATCTTTGTTAACTATGCTCATAATTATCTTGTTGATTCTATTATTTGGCCCATGTATAAACTGTTTCTTTGGCTTTGTCTCCTCCAGACTTAAAACTGTGCACCTACCCAAGATGAAAACGCATGGTGTCTATCGAGGGCCTCTAGACTGAGCCTCCGAAGAATATCTCTGATGGCTGTTCAAGCACTATGACCCGCTTAAGCCTGAAGAAGCCAGATGGGTCATTACCCATTTCCCCTCACAGCAGTTCAGGTTACTTCTTCAGAGGGGAGAATGTTACAGGCAACTGAGTTAGTTAGAAATATTATAGGCAGTCAGACAAGGCTGGGCCCTCAAAGGAGCCAGAGCAGAAGTTCAGGTACCTTGCAGCCTTGGAAGAGACAATCACCTGCTGTGGGCCAGATCTCAAGACAAAAGGCAAAGCAAATACCACCACATCCTATGGCTCCACAGTCCAGATACTTCTCTATCACCCTGAGGAAGTCAGGAGTCAGCATCCCACCCCGCTACAGGAAGAGTCGCTGCTGTTAAACATGCCTGCTTACTACATGACTCGCTCTCCCATTTGCTCCTAATTTAATCAATTTTACCTGAGCCGTTAATCTTATTGGTTGACCACAGTTCTGTCCTGCCTTATGCCCACCTTACAAATTCCCATTTTTCTCCACGTTGGACCCATCTAACCCCATGATTTTACTCTATAAAATTCCCAAGGAAAGAGTCTGGCAACCCGCTCAGGACCCCCTTCTGTCTTTCTCAGACAGAAGCTTTCTTTCTCTCAATAAGTGTATTCTACTCTTAACCTCCATTGTTCCTAAAACTCATTCTTCAACTTTAGAGAACACAAGCTCATGCTGGACATCTAGTAGGTTGGGAGTTTCATTCCCCTGTATCACCAGCAATGAAAGAAAAGTAACTAAGACACTAGGGGAGTAGCATTTTTGTGGCTTTTTGTGGGAAGAGGGGTCCATTCTGGACAGAAGCATTTCCCTGTGATACTGCACTGGAAGAGGAAGTGGGTGCCTCCCTGACGGATGGAGGCACTGCGGCTTGGCTAAGGAGGCAGGGCTGTGCCAGTGGGAGTGGGGGTGGCCGTCCACACCCCAGTGATGACTACTCTGAGTTAGGCTCCGGTGGCCTGGACTGTGCTTGCTGCCCATAGAGCAAGTGACAGTGAGACCCTTTCTGAGCTAACTAGAGCAGACAGCCTGGACACCAGGTGCTGGCCAAGGGCATGTGCTGCTTAAGGTGGCCCCTGGCCACCCGATCCCATACACGCTCCAGGGATCACTGAGGCCCCAGAGCCCTTACCTGGTCTTCCAGATGTCCCTCTCCTTGCCTCCAGTTAGCATGGATTTCCTCCCTGGGGGGCGCTCCTGAGGTACCCTCTTTCCCTCTGAAGTGGAACTTAAAAAAGGAGAGGGATTATCCTGCCCCCATTCTCCCACCCTGACCCCTTGCTGGAAACTTCCCTTCTCTGAGCAGATAGCTTTGGGTATAGTTTGTCAAAACAACCAGAGGATTTACTATGCCCTCCCTCCAATGTCGTTTCTGGAAATTTGTCTATTGTATGTCCTGAGCACCTCCTGCTCTGCGTGACTGTCTGGGGACTCAGCTGGTCAGGGGTTCATGCAATGCACTCACATCTCCAAGAGCTGTCTGGGCCTGCTTTCTGGATTCTCAATTTTATGGATTAATGGGTCAGACAACATCTACTAATGACAGCCAGATCAAGCCATGAGAGCCCAGTCCTTCGCCTGGGACTCCTCAGGAGGACAAAGCAGGAAGGCTGGTCCTGGGTAGGGTCAAACTGGGCTTCCCTTCACACTTATTATGGTTTGTCCCCCCAAAACCTCATACAGTCATGGGAGAGCTGGCCTTTTGAAGGTGGCTAAATCTAGAGTTTGTGATTGGTTTATTGTCTAGTGCTGGGATTAGTGGTGAATGCTGCACCTACTCTGGAGTGGGCGGCCTACATACAATATAAGGGCGGGAAAGAGGCTTGCTCCTCCCCTTTGCTCCTTTGGCTCTTGTTGCTTTTGGTACCCACCGCTGCTGTGAACTGTTGCCACCCTGCCTTGGAGCCAGCTGATTATGGACTGAAACCTCCACAAACTGTGAGCTAAATAAACTTTTCCTTCCTTAATTTTGGGCATTGGGTATTTTGTCTAGGCAATGAGAAAAAAGTAACCAATACACTTGTCAGAAACTTCGTTTTGGAAAGGTGGGGCTGGAGGGTCCTGGGCCGGGGTGGGGGGAGACTGGACAGGTGGGAAGCCGGAAGTGAGCTCTGGCACCTGTGCACCAGGTCACCCTCACCCTCTGCACGGCTGGGGCTGAGCTCCTGCTTAGGAAAACCACAGGATTCCAGAGAGAGTGCACCTGCTGCACCCCGTCCTTGACCCCAGATGGAGCCGCCTCCCCAAGGACCCTGACAGATGTGTGGGTGGAGGTTCCTCTGGGGATGTCTCCCTAGCACTTGCAGTTTGGAAAGGGAAAAGCAGGTCAGAACATCTCCCTCCCTGTTACCCTCCACGTGAAACACACCAACCCCTGTCCCCTTCACTGTGAATCCTTCACCAACAAGATAAATGACCACTTGCTAAATGTAATTCTGTTGCAGGGACAGTGTGAAGAACCTTCTCACCTGAATCATTTGAGTGTAATTTGCCAAACTAATACTCTTGGACAGCCCCCCACTATCTTGGTGTTACTGTCCTCCTGATAAGGGCCTGGCCCTGCACAACCTCAGCCTTCAGAGTCTCAAAGTTGTCAGGGGTGTCCCTACCCCAATACCCACCACAGCGTCTCAAAGTTGTCAGGGGTGTCCCTACCCCAATACCCACCACACTGAGGGGCTTCATGGCCAAAACTCAAGCCCAGACCTTGTGTGCTCCTGGGTAGGGGTCTCCAGTCCCTCTCCCCTGGAATTATCTCCATCTGTCCTCCCTTTCCCAGGTGACAGCTTGCTTGGTAGGCAGTCCCTCCACATGGATGTCTCCGGTGTTCCTTCAGGTCAGATCTCAGCCAAGCCTCTTTATCGGGAATGCATCTCCGGAGAGACGCTTTCTTCGAAGGTGTCCCATGGCCTGGGCACAGTTTCACTTGTCCCCTGCCTGGTGCCATTGCTCTGACCCTTAGCTGGAAGGCAGTTGAACTGTGATGTTAGCTCTGGCCACTGGACCCATCCTCTGACCTCTGAGCTTGGAGCATGGCTGCTACTGCCCACTGCCCACTGTGCAGCTCGTGTAGACGGTCCCCATGATCCATGGCCACCAGGCCACATGTAGGGACAGGAATTCTGTCATATAGGTGCATCACATCCACTGACCCAGGGCCAGTACAGTGTGATCCGGCCCTGGCAGCTACTCACTTCTGTCCCTGCCACACAGCCCTTGGTCACTTCTGTGCCCAGCTCCCTGCCTACCATCAAGCACCTCAGCTGGCCAAGGTTCAGGCTATGCGGTAGCCATAACAACGCTGGCTGTTGGGGTTTCCCAAGGACTTTACTTACAAAAGGGTAGGAGCATGAGGGGGACCCCAAGACCCCCTCCGCAGACATTGCCCACAGCAACCTGCACATGCTAGAGCTGAGCATTCTCATTCCTGAGCATACCAAGAGGTCCTTTCCTTTGCCTATTTTGTGTGAAGTTATGTAACCTCAGGGTGCTGCCGAGTGGCTCTAGCAATGTCCCTGTCTGCCAGGGACTCGTCACGCAGCATTGGATCTGCTGGCCGGGCGCCCAGCCTTCTCTTATTCTTGGCCTGAGACGCCGTGGCACTGAACAGAGCAACAGTACAGACACGGTGCACACTTCCTGCATGACCCGGGCCCCTTTGAGGGTGCTGGTTCCTCTGTGGAGGAGCCCAGAGGTCTTTCCCTTGGAAGGGATGTCCCAAGACATCAGTGCCCTCAAGGTCTGTGGGCACTGGAGAGCGGCACTGGAGAGCGGAGATGGCTGGGCTGGCAGCGCGCTGCTCCTGTGGTTCATTCTCCTGAGACCTCGGCTGTGGTGGAGCCACGATCCAGTTATTTAATGGATTTTGTGATAGCTCAGACCCCGGAATAAAATCCAAGGAAGCAAGATGTTTAATTTGGGGAGCAAAGGCTTTATTCAGGTG
Source organism: Dolichotis patagonum (assembly GCA_004027295.1). Lineage (NCBI taxonomy): Eukaryota > Metazoa > Chordata > Mammalia > Rodentia > Caviidae > Dolichotis > Dolichotis patagonum. Next base: position 950 of record PVJX010001896.1, on the reverse strand, counting down.
GCCTGACGACAGTCTCCTCAGGAGCACCTTACAGCTAAAGGGAGTGGCTTTTAAAGCTAAAAACCACAGGAATGCTGTCACTGTTGACACAGCCAGATAGAAGTTGGGCCACATAGAACTTTTCGTAATTTTCTTTGAAGTTAAGCATTTTACAGAATAGCACTATTAGCACATTTTATGATTGACCACCAGGTAGGGAAGGGAGTTACCAGAAACTGAAACCTAAGGCCTTTATGGCCTTTCGGGAAATTGAAACTTAACCTAGATAGATAGGGAGGGGGTTTGTAAGGCTGATTTCCAGTAAAACGAAACTTAAGCAATTCCTAGGAAATGACGGCACATACAGAACAGAATGGTGGCGCTTTGGTTAAGACTTAGGCTATAACATTCCCCTCTGATGTTGTGACTGAGACCAAATCTTTGGTCTATGGGCTTTGGGTAACAAGCTCATAAGCTTGTTTTTGGGTCCTGACAATTTTAACTTTCAAGGGGTTACCGGTAGTTTGCACAGTCCACTGAGAGTGTTTCTCGTCGTAGGCCATCTCCAGTGCCTTGACGTGGGTGTGATGGATCTACGCAGTCTTTTCTGTTACCTTAACAGCGGTGGGGGTGCTGAGTACCACGGTGAAAGGTCCTTCCCAGCGAGGTTCGAGGGAGTCTCGGTGGTGACTGCACCAGGACTGAAGTCCCCGGCTCAATCGGTGCTTTGAGTGGTGTCTCCGAGGGCGGGGTCGGATGTTTCTGTCTAAACAGCTGGTGGATTGAGGTCAGCATAGGCTGGAGATTCTGTAGGGACTTAATGAGATCTTGATTAGTAATTTCAGCTAATTTGTCTTCTAACAGCTTAGGAACTAATGGCGGAGGCCTTCCAAACATGGCTTCAAAGGGGGAAATTCCAGAGATATATGGGGTACATCTGGCCCTTAACAGCGCCAAGGGAAGAAGGCTCA